>CM076934.1:2079291-2319836 GCA_039566165.1 Maruca vitrata | reverse complement strand
AATTACCAATCCATTATGCAAATTAAATGTAAAAATACTATTAAATTGTTAATTAAACCAAAAAAAACATAAATTTTGAATTTTAAAAAACATACTATATTTTCGCTGAATCTAATATTCTTTAACAGGGAGCTCTATAAACTGTGTTAGTAATTAATAAGTGCAATTAAATTGTTTCACATTACCATGTATAATGACGTATATCTATATCTAAAGAAATCCCCATCACACTTAGTCATAGAAAAAATGTTTTCGCAGTCACGGAACCCAGCAATAACTCTTCCGCTTTTTTTTATAGGATGCTTAAGTTACATCAATGGCAGTAGATTTGTTCAACATAAGTGATTATTACTTTATCGTGACGACTATAATTGGGCTATTGGAGTTATGTATAAGAGATGGTGCGTGTAATTATGCCTCTGAAGGTCGGGCTACTGTTTACGGAAAAGATTTGTAGGTAAATGAATTAAAAACTCTTTAATCCAAAGAGAATAAATATCAGTCATTTTACACAGACATTGATCTTATTCCGTGGTTAGTAGCTTAAGCACTCGTGTTACGGATATTCGAATCATAGTAACTAAAGACTAATTTTTTTTTAACGATGGCGGCCATTTCACTCGCGTTAGATTCCCATTGAACCCCAAAGTAAACAACCATAATAAGGCGTCCGATTTCAGCCAATTAAGATCAGCCAAGTGCGCAGGACATATTATAGTGCACAAGCGTACGCGCAAACACAAGTGCATTCTCTATTCCTTTACTCTCATAATTCGGTGAGACGGCAATCCGACATGACCGATGAGAGATTGGGCGCAGGACCACCGGCTTAACGTGCTTTCCGAGGCACGGGCGTTCAACCGCCAACATCCTAACTGCGGGCTGAGTAATTTCATCACAGAAAAACTCACACAAACTTTGCCTATCCCCGGACTCGAACCGTGGAACTCTCGGTCCTTACGCAGCCAATAGACCAACGAGGCAGTTAAAAACAACCATACAGCAAACGAAAACTAACACAACACTAATACATCCAAATCCGGTGCCCTCATACGGTAAGGCTGTTTCAAATTCTAACAGTTATCTAAACTAATGAAACAATGGTGTTTCGTCATACGAATTTCACTTCTAAAGTCGAATGTGACCGGAGTTCAAAGATGGCGACGCTTTTACCGAGAAAGCTGGTTGGTCAGGGAAAGCTAAGCTATAGAGTTATGAAGTTAACTTTTATGTTTACTTAGTATTATTGTTCAAATGTTATCAATCATCATCATCAGCCCATATACGTCTCCACTGCTGGGGCACGGGCCTACCCTAAACTAGGGCGATAAGGCCTTAGTCGACCACGCTGGCCAAATACGGGTTGGTCGACTACACAACCTTAGAATTCCTTCTTAGGTGTGCAGGTTTCCTCACGATGTTTTCCTTCACCGTTAAAGCGTCGAATATTATCAATAATTATATGTTAAATTTAATATATGAGCCTATTCTCTAATAACAACTCTATGAATAAAATCAGTCTATTTGAAACCACAATACCGACATATAGACGAGTAATAATACTTCAAGCCTACATCGAATGTCTAAAATTAGGAAAAAAAATAAAATGCAAGTTAAACGTCTTCACGTGGAATGAGTATTGGATGAAAAGCTAGTTTAAAACAAAAGTACATCCATAGAAAGATATAAAATATCACAACCTTAATATTGTGATATTTTATATCTTTCTATGGATGCAAAGGCTTATTCTTCACAGCGACTATTTGTTTTAAGGTACTTGAGAGATGATAAATGGCTATACTTTTATGGTCTAAACTTAAAACAACAACGAAATGCGCTTTGGAATTTTACTTGTTCCAAAAGGGCATACTAAGAGTGGGATATTAGTTCCATAGTGCGCTTTATCTATTTAGTTTACACTTAATTTTAAATATACAATAAACAGTTTAAAGATTCGTGAGGGTTTTATTGAATGAATCTTGATTTGAATGAAACGGCCATGTGAGAGTCGGACTCGCACAGAAAGGTTTAAGTAGGGTTATTTTATTTTAAGCTATTGCATAGCTTTTATCGCGGGCTTTGAGCGCGGCGACCGAACCATGAAATTCCGTAACGAAACAAGCCTCACAATCGTCTAACGTCGTTTCAGTTCGGTAGACTTCGGCACGGTGTTTGTGTGCGTGCGATATGACGTATTGTACGACTCTACGAAACTCGCACGAATCGAAACGAGCTGCTCAGAAATCTGACGATGCTATGTAATAGCTTTACCGCGGCAGTCTCCGAGTGCCACACGTCTTTTTTTTTAAAACTAAATGTTGTTACAAATGGGAGTCACCCCCCACGATTTATTTTATTTTCTTTTTAAACATTTTGTTGTTAATACAGTACCAGAAATTGAAATGAGCATGAAAACACTTTTTATTGAAATATTAGCAAACTTATCACAATAGGAATTGGACCTATAGTGCTTTAACTATAAGCTATAGAACTTTAACCATGAAAGCTATTGAGAATTTCAACTGTATAGCTGTCACAGTTGTTAAGATAAAGCCTGATGACAGAGAGACGGACAAACACAGTATTAATAATGGGTCCCGTTTTTATCCTACGGTTACGGATCTCTAAGAAAGAGGCGGTTGATTTTACATCTCTAAATCGTATTATTAAACAAACTAAAACCACTTTTTTAAACACGTAATATTTGCTCGTTGCAAGATTCAAGTTTATCGTGTTTACTAAGGACGCATTATAGTATAATTAACACTTAACAGATTAACAGGTAAGTGTATAGCAAATATTGTGAGATAATTCTGTGTTTGATGTCGGGTTTAATGATTTCAAAGAATGCCGTAATATTATTTCATATTTCTTTGAATGGAAGGAAGATAAAGGGATTTTGTTTGGTGAGTAAATATTTTTTTTAGTTTTGACTAGTATGTCAAATGTCTTTGTAATTTTAGTCTTTTATTTATTTTATAGCCTGACTCGTAATTATTTAATTTAGTGTTATGAAGGGTTGCAACGAAGATTGCATTTGGAATAACTTAATTTTTAAATTGATTAGTAAATAATGAAGTTATTCCTTCTGTTCATAAAAACGTTGTACAATAAAAGTGTTATAAACTAAGATTATACTATCATCACATACAATATATATCAAACATGGAATCAAACCGCAGTTTTTCAATTAAGTTCAAATATAAACACATACCAAAAATGTTTCCACGACTGGGTATTACTTCCCTTAAAATGCATTAATATCCTATTTTACTGGTTTTAAAACATTACCATTTCCATGTATCGTGTTCAATCAATTCGAACATAAAAGCTTAAAATAAAATACATAATATATTTTTCTCGACTAAGAGGTGAGAACCATCCGCTCCCCCGCAATTCCGGTGATGATGACGAGTAGAGAGAATACTCCAAGCCATCATCGTATGTCAGTTAGGGAAAAAAAAATCTATCAATTAAATACCTAAATTATAGGTATTAAGAAAAATACAACTCATATAGATTCCCACAGAAACAGGAAAAACTAGGTTGGCATTGTCCCCTACGGTGTATAATACAGATTATAGAAATTTATCTAGACACGCGGTAGCGTGTCAAGCCAAGGTTCAAGAAACAGAACTGGCGAGCCGCACCGTGTGTAATATTACACGAACCATTTGGAACCACTTTTGAACCCCTCATAAATCAAAAACTATTTCACATAAACGTATCAAATTTGGCTCATATATTGTGACTTGCGAGATAAATATGTGTTCTAAATTTCATAAGCATATCTCAAACAGTTATTTAGATATTAATGTCCAAAAATCCTCATTTTTATCATTGACTGACTGACAGATCAAAATTCTAACCCAGTTCCAAATGACCTAGAGAGTTAAAATTTGGTATGCAGATAGGTAATTACATGAATACAAAGGAAAAAATAAAAAACTGGCAATTTTTTAATAATTAGGTTAGGTTCTATTATGAACGCTTAACATAAATACCTAATTAGTGCCTAATAACGCCTATATACCGGGCAAGGCAGAGCACTAAGTATATATTTAGGTATACTTGCTTATTTACAATTAAGAGTAGGTACTTATAGTCGGTTTTCATATTTATTACTTAGGGTAGGTACCTACATAAAGTCTAGTTTTAGTTTTGAATTTGTCCTTTTCAAAGGACCCACGGCGTTACGATGATATATACTTTTCTACAAAAAGTAATGATATCCAATCAAAAACATAAATGTGAAATGAGAGCCAAGTTCAATATTGCCTTGGTTGTTGACTTCAGCGACAAAAGAAGTGAGATCTAAATGGGTGCCAAGTTCAATGGTCAACCCAGAAATTTATTTATAAGTAACACTATAACATACCTATCATATCTTCTTATAACATAAGATAATGTATGGTGGTAGCCTATGAAGGTCTGTCTTGGCTAGTTTTCATATATGAATTATAGCCGTCGCAAGTTCTAAGCCTACAAGTATTTGTCGGTTTTTATTTTATAATTCCGAAAATTTGGATTGTTGGTAGAAACTAGCAAGCGAACATAATAATACGTTGGTAGGTTTATAGAAACTAGCCAAGACAGACCTTCATAGGCTACCACCATACATTATCTTATGTTATAAGAAGATATGATAGGTATGTTATAGTGTTACTTATAAATAAATTTCTGGGTTGACCATTGAACTTGGCACCCATTTAGATCTCACTTCTTTTGTCGCTGAAGTCAACAACCAAGGCAATATTGAACTTGGCTCTCATTTCACATTTATGTTTTTGATTGGATAATTCTTACTATATACGTAATTACTAAGAAGTACTAGTTGGTTCGGCATGGAGAGATAAACTCCATGTGGGAATGGTTTTGCTAAGTATAAAATTGCCTATGCCCGATCTCAGTCTCTAGACTAGGTATATTTTACACATTTTTTTTAAATAGGTTCAGTAATTCAGACGTGACAGCACTACACAGGTAGAGACAGTTTATAATATTAGTAAGTTTATACAAACTTGGAACGAAGATTGCATTTGGAAGCAATATTGATTAGGTAGTAGGTAGAGTATAAAGGATTTTGGATCACAGACAGACCACACACTTAGGGGTGAGAGCCATCCGCTCCCCCGCAAGTCCGGTGATGATGATAAGGCTACTCCAAGCCATCATCGTTAGTCAGTAAGGAAAAAAAAACAGACCACACATTTGCTTCTACAGGTAATGGTTCTAAATTTCATTTTATACTTTCATCATCATCATCGTCCTCACTGTTGGTACGCGGGCCTACCCTAAACTAGGACGATTGGGCCTTAGGCCCTTTGGCCGACTACACAGCCTTAAATCTTCTTTAGACATACAACCATGATTATTAATACATCTTGTATAGACATACGCTCTCCGGCAAGTCAGGTGCTAATTTCAAGGCTACTCCAAGCCATCACAGCTGTAAGTTAAAAAAAAAAGAACGTATGATAAATCAGTCATTATGTTTATTAAAGATCGCACTCATTTTCACTTAACCACGCCATTAACACCGGTTGTTTGTCGCGATACAATGCGATCTGACAAGTGAAAGGGACTTTTCTTTTTGTTTTTAAATAGCTTTGTTTTCCATTTCAACGTCTCGAAAGTTAGTCGGTTAGCTGTTGACGGGATAATCGCTTGAGTGACGTTTTTGATGTTTATTTTTTTAAATGAGGCAACTGGTTTTGTTGGTTGGCTTATTTAGCAGGATGAGAGCCAGTTTCAGTAATTTTGCAATTGTTTTAGTTTTTACTTTTTTGTTGCAGGTTTTAAAAAAATAATATTTATTCCTGGATGATCTGTATCAACCCTATATTTTATTTTTACTCATTTCTTTCTTGACTACACCTTTTGTTCGTAACTAAGAAACTGAAAAAAAATCATAAATGATGGAGAAGTAGCGAAACATTCTTAGAGACTTAAAAGAATACAATGTATCCCCTCTAGAGCTTAAAAGGCTTGATTTACAAGCCCTTTAAGTCCATAAAGATTAAAGGTAAACCAATAATTTAATTCCTTTTAATAAAATACTGATTGAAAAGTTTTAAACATCTTCGACTTGGCGATTGCTCTACCGTACCTTAGTACACGAGGTGTGAAGTGTTGTAACCAAAGATGCCAATATCTGATAACTGTGCACATCTTTTTGTTAGACTCTACTCGACTGGTAAAGGTTGGCACTTATGATTTACTAGTTTAGCCGTTAAAGGGATTCCATACAAATATCGTAAAGTATTTGCATGTACATTAATAAGGTAAAACTATGTCAATTGACTTTTTAAACGTGAATGTGTTCATTCAAATACTAGTTTTCTGATGAGTGTATCTATGAAAGTTTAAAATTATATATAGTTTTCTTGAGATGACCTGACCTCTGATATAAAAACATCTGCCCTAACAGGACAGGCCGACCCTAATGTGGGGCCGGGTAATGTATTTTAATATGCCTTTGTACCTTTATTGGAAATAAATTATAATAAAAAATAATCCGGAAGATTTCGAGTTGGACTCATACACGAAGTGTTCCGTATCATAATGTAAAACCAAAAGTCCATTTCTTATACAGGAGTAATTTTTCAAAGTATTTGTGTGACAGACATCGGTGTTTGTTCCGTGTCTGGATGTGTTATTAAATATATTAAGTAAATATTTTTATATCCACTGTTGATTCTGCAATCTGTAACACAAGTGCTTAAGCTACTTACAACAAAATCAGATCAAAGTAATATTGTGTAATATTTACTTAGTCATTTCTTCAATATAATTTTTACTACATTTAGTATATGTCACCCAGCCAAACCGATCCCAAATACGTGAATCATATGAATCCTTATCTATTCCGCGTTTTTGTTATGTTTGTATTTTTCGGAATTCATATTATATCTTGCATTTCAAAGATAGGTAGTATGATAAAGACATTGAAATGTATGGGTGAATATAAAATAGATGGATGAAAGTCAGGACTTAAGAAGAAATTGTAAATTTTAACACTTTTAAAAAATTAAATTCACATTAGAACTTTAAATAGCACTAAAACAAGAAAAAAAGATAGAGTTTCGAATACCCTTACATTATTCTCCAATTTTATCTTTCTCTTAACTGGTGGTCCAAAGGTAATAATATTTTTTACTTCTACTAGAAAATTTTTACTAATCTGCATTAATACAGAACATGATTTATTTAAATCAAATAATAAAATATACATACTTACAACAACAAATGAAACTATTAGACGCTTATGTATTGAAGTTATAAATTTTATGACAGTATGTTAATGTTATGTGCTTTATCAATTATAGTACTTGATATATCACTCATATGAATCACTTTAAACTTGTTGGAACAATAATGTCCAAACCCTAAAACGCGCCATCATTTTTAAGATGCAGATAAAAAAATCATTCTATCATTAATAAACAATAGTTGAGGTCAAATGAGATCATTCGGGCAGTCATCAATCTTATTGGTTTTCAATACATCCATCAATTTGTCCGTCTGTGATATCCTTGGAGGGTAACGCCTACTTAGTTTGGTTTGTTTGATTTTTTATTGCAACTAATTGATATTCATTGTTATTGACGAAAACGTTGTGTAAAGTATTTAAAATTAAAAAAAAATACTTGTTTACGCCGCAATAAGTACCAGACATATTAGCATTCGCGTTCCATTACACTAGATATTAGTCTTTTTGAGTCTACGCGCGTGAGTTCGCTCGCATGATTGGTGTAACCCAGACAGTATTTAATTGTAGAGTTCAGTATTCAAAACGAAAAAAAAAACATTCAAAGATTACACAGTTTCTAACCAAAATAGAAAAAAATAAATAATTTTGTTGAAATAAAAAAAGGATTTTTGATAGGGTATTATTTCTATAATGCATTTCGATGATAGACGACGAAATATCGGTGACATGATTCATACATCATCAGAGATGCCTTCTTTTATTTACTAAACGTCCATAACAAAACATGTGACGATAAAAATAACTGGGCACGTACGTATATGTACATAATAATACCTACTCAGTCAGGGGATACCAGTCACAACTATCTGTCCGGTAGTTGGTGAACGGTATACGGGAAAGCGACCCCGGCTCCTCGAGCTACTATCGACTCAGTTCAAATTATCCAAGGCGATAGTATCCTTCCTCCCCTTTTCTTTCCCCCGTCATACATCCTTGCTACTCGTGGGAACGCAATGATCTTGTTAAAACAATGCACAAGGCAGAACGGCGGCGACGTGGTCCACAACCCGTCACGTCACGTTTCCCACAGAGGTGAAAAGTGCATCACTGGAAGTGATCTCTGCCTACCCCTCTGGGAAAAAGGCGTGATTTTATGTATGTTTGTACAAATTATCAGATCGTCATTTGTTTATTTCTTCGACATCAAGTAAATTGGAAAGTTCGTCAAGTCTATTGAAGTGTTTGGTTTCGATTGTCGTTTCGCGTTCGATTCGCGAACGGCATTCAATCAGTCACTAGCGACACAGTTCGATTCGTCTTTCAGATGAATCGGGGTCGAGATCGACTCGTGCGCATCTTTTTAGGGTTAATGCAACACAGTTTGACGACAGTATTGTCTATTATTTGCGCGAACACTACACATCCTACTAATATCCTACTTTTTTTTTTTTTTATAAAAGGCTAACAAGATCACTCCACCTGATGGTAAGCGGTAGTGAGATCCAAATATGAGGTCGACAGGCACAATAGATCGTATTGAGCCTGTCGCACTCACCCTGAAGGCCTGCTTAAATGCCGTTTCACGCCCCGCCTGAAGAGCCCGGGATCATAGGAGGGAGGGAAAACATGAGCTGGAAGGGCATTCCATGCCCTAACGGCACGGGGCAGAAATGAGGAGCTAAACCTCTTAGTCCGAGCCACCAGCGCCTGCATTGTATGTGGATGGCAGCGCTGTCCAGCACGTGTCGTTCGGGAGTGGAAAGGGGAGGGAGGGACTACTTATTATAAACGTGAAAGTTTGTATGTATGGATGGATGTTTGTTACTCTTTCAAGCAAATACTACTCAACCGATAACGATGAAATTTGGTATGCAGGTCAGCTACCTGCATACCCAAGAAGACCCAGAATAACACATAGGCTACTTTTTATCCCGGAGTTCCCGCAGGAATAGGGTTTCCACGCGGTCGAAGTCGCGGGCGGAAAGCTAGTTTGAAAGAAAACCTTGCCCGTGACCACGAGCGCTGTAAAGAGCTCGAAACGTCGAATCCCTAAATAATATGTTTAGAATAACAATACACACGAGTTTGATCTGTAAAATTAGTTTTATTTCAAACAGTTTGACGAAATTTTAGTCAAGATATTAAGGATTAAACAATGCGGTCTCTATATAAGACTTTAGCATTCTATCGGAATGGATTTAATTAAACGAGGTGCGAAAACATAATATGAATAGGTAGGTATATCTGACACATCACATAAATAGGTATACCTGATTCCGTGCCAAGCCGGACAATAGAAAAAGATCCCCTGTCTTGACTAAGTCTGCGATGACGATTTGCGAACGTCCCGATTATTCTGAAGAAAATATAGAAAATTATGACAACTAATTACTCGTTTCCAGACGCTCTTAAAAGTTTTTTTTAATTAGGTGATATTTTTTTAATTGCACCAGGCCTTTCATTTATATTTGCACTACGAAACGTTGACAGCCCTATCAGAAATGTGCTAAATGATTCTTATTAGATAGTTTGGTACCATCTTTGTTACTTAGTGCCAAATAAAAAATGTGTACCAACATAATATTTAGAGAAAGTTAAACGTTCCTAATTCTATGTAATGCAATCAATTACGTATATTTAAAGTAAAACTTCAACAACGGATGGACATCCATATTGAATACCGTTGCTTTTTCTAAAAAAAATAACAATAGAGAGATTTCGATCGACTAAAATATCAAACGATTTAAACGCTATTTGGGTAACGGTTATTTCTTAAAACAAACAAGGTATACTTCAAATTGTGACGAAAATTGGCTTTGTATAAGCCAATTAAAAAAAAAACAGTCTAACATCAGTAATGGGGTTGTATTTCTAAAGGGTAACAGAACCATAGAAAATATGACTACAGGAACTGCACTATACATATACTCAAAAGTACATTACTATATTTGAACCAACGACCCTAACTTACCATTTCCATCCAATACCTTTGCTATACCATTAAACTATAATTCAATAGTCATTAAGTGCTCTCAGGAATCCTACAATTCAAATCAATTCCTTAGAATAGTCTAACTAATTAAACAAAACCGCTTATAATGGCAAACCTTTAGGAAAATACATCTGAGCTTTAACATACCGTGAGGTAATTAAAGAAAATCTTTAATTTAATCAATCTTAAGGCTTCACGAATACAGTTAAATAACTTAGAAGCATCGCCTTTGAATTGCATAGATCGTTTGGAGTAAATGAAATGGCATTTTAGAAATGAAAGACATGCTTGAAATGGTTAACAAACTATTGAAATATGTTTGGACTTGAAGCAGTTTACAGTTCATACGTTATCAAATGGTAATGCGTCGCAATTTTTGAGAATTTTAATTAATTATTTAAATAAGGTTGATAGATGGCTTGGTGAATGATGTCTTGGGTACAACAAATTGGTGTATGGGGTTTATCTACAAGTATAATTTTTACATCAGTATATTAAGCATACGAATATATAACGTTTCGTACATAGTGAAAGTGTTATCTTGTCTACAGTATAAAATTAAAAATTCAGAAAATGTACAAAAATGTAGTAATATAAATAAAATAAAACTGAAAATAGTTTCTTCAGTAATTCTGGTTGAATAAACTTTATAATATAACAGTAACAACAAACCGATGGCAAAGTGCAGTCTGAGGCATATGCCCGGGTATTTTGATATTTTTTTTGTCAGACTAAACATGTATGTAGGTATATAATATAAGAATATAAAAAGAAAGGATCAATAATTGTATAACGACGTTTCGATAATGATGCAAAGACGCTGTCAAATCAATATTATCTCAACGCAACAGCTGACCTATTGCAAAGACTATAATAGGAGGGTCCTATTAAAATGTCACAAAACATTTGTCACGACAGAGCTTGAACAATAGAGATACATTTTGGCAATAAGCCACTCGAAAGTGAGATGTAACGACTGATTCACGTGTTTAAAATGCTGGCAAGAAGTAAGAGTGGTTATTAGATGGTAATTATTTGATAACAATACGTAATGGCTGATGAAAGTGAGATGAAGGGTACAGAGTAAGCTTTATAGAATCCTAAATGGTTGAGAGTAAAATGTTGTGTAACGCTGTAGGTTAATTCCCATTTTCAGGCTCTAGATTATAGGGTAGCAACTTATTCTGTTTCAGTAGTCTTATAAATAAAAATGAATTGCTGTTCGTTAGTCCGACTAAAACTCAAGAACGCCCGGACCGATTTAGGTAATTTTGGTTTTAAAATGTTCGTCGTAGTCCAGGGAAGGTTTCAATGAGAAAATATAGAAAAAGAATCAGTATTGGCGGTATGAAATTCGCCGGGACCACTAGTTTTAAATAAATAAAATAAATAAATATCTGGGACATTTCCACACATAGTCACCTGACCCCAAACTAAGGAGAGCTTGTACTATGGGCGTCAGAGACTGATATACATACATATTTTTAAATACATACTTAAATACATAATTACACCCAGACACACATACACATACAGAGTTGAATCTATTACATAATATGTAATAGATTCAACTCCTTCTAGACAGTAGGTTTATTTTAACTACTCAGTAAGTATATAGTAGTTAACTTCATAGCTAGCAACACTATTGGCATGCCTATTACCAAGTTATAACATTTCACACTCCAGACATAGGTCATATCCCTTATCAAAGCCTTAATTCGGTCAAGAGCCCAAAATGGGAACTTTCACATGCAACCAATAGTCAAACATTGATAGCTCTTATCAGTAATCGACTGATAACAAAATAAGGCTATCACTTGACACGATTCGAAGTAATAGATTTGATAAACTAATGGCGTAATCTGAATGAAAGTCAACAGATAAAAAAGACGTGTGGCACTCGGGGACTGCCGCGGTATAGCTATTGCATAGCATCGTCCGATTCGGAGCAGCTCGTCTCGATTCGTGCGAGTTTCGTAGAGTCGTACAATAAGTCTAACCGCACGCACACAAACAACGTGCCGAAGTCTACCGAACTGAAACGACGTTAGACGATTGTGAGGTTTTTTTCGTTACGGAATTTCTTGGTTCGGTCGCCGCGTTCAAAGTCCGCGATAAAAGCTATGCAATAGCTTAAAAATATATAAATGAAAACGACAAGAATTGGAACTGACATTAAAATTATGCAACCGCTTTTCCCAGGTTAAGATTTTTGGTTGAATGGCAACATTAATATTGCAGTTTCTAGATTTTATATCTTTAATGTAAATACCACTTCCTGTTTACTTCAGTTGTGGACCATAATTTAATATAGTTAACTCTAATGAAGTTATTTAAGACAAAACATTTACATTAATAGAACATAATCATTAAAATCAGTGCAAAAGATGAGACTCTAACACAATTTGACATTTAATTACCTTGGCCAAATAGTGTTAATTGAAATAAGTTAATAGATTTAATGTAATGCATATGATGGACGCCCGCAGGCCAGGTGGTGTGACGAACTGCGCAGGACGGCTGGTAGGAGCTGGATGCGAGCGGCCGAGGATAGAGAGAAGTGGCGTGCATTTGGGGAGGCCTATTTCCAGCAGTGGACAGAAATGGGCTGATGATGATGATGATGATGATGATGAATGGCATATGTATTACATAATGGGATAAGTTGCAAATTGTTTTTTTTTTTTAATTTTTGTCCTCATATTGCATGAACCGACAAGGGTAACTAATGAGGAATATGTACACATTTTTTTTATTATCCTAAATAAATCTTTAATATTGAAGAAATATGAATATAATTTTATTTTTAAATTTACTTTAACGACAGCAGAGATATATCCGTTTAAAGTTCCTGAGTAGACAGAGAGATCCGATACGTCAGATGACGTTAAATTACACTACGGCCATTCGCAATCCATACAAAACTCTGTTTTGTAAGAAAGAGATGGAAAATGAACTTTAATTCATTATAAAGCCTTCGTTTTTGAACTGATTTCCACTTCAAATTCACATTTTATTATATTTTGAAGTCTATTTGCATAAGTTGTTGAAAAAATCAAGATTACCGGTTTATGCATATTCCTTATTATTAAAGATCCTGTTTTAACAATAACACCTGTAACAACACTTAGTTCGCAATAAAAACTCTGACTTTGATTTTGAAAGCAACTAACATTTTCTGTTTGAGTTGAAACTGTCAAAAGATTCTATCTTTACATAGAAATAGAGATATACCGTCGAGTCTCAAAATTGGTATCATTATTATACTAAAAGCATTGTGGACATAGTATTTTCAGTCCTAAACCTACATAGAATTGTATCAAATTTACATATAACCGATTTAGTTAACCTGTCAGTATATCCAGAGCACGTTTAGAGTGTATAATATAGTTCAGTTTATCTCCTAGACTAGGGCCTCTATGGTACATACTAATATTATAAGGCTGGAGAGTTTGTTTGTTTGGGTAGCTGCGCTATTTTCAAGGACTAGGTACTAGTAGGTAGGTAGGTAGGTAGGTAGGTAGGTAGGTAGGTAGATAAGTAGGTAGGTAGGACTAGGACTTACCAGTAGGTCCGATTTAAAATAGTACCGTATCTCAGTGTTAGATAACCAGGATGAGACCAAGGCAGGCAAGGCAAAATAATAATGACCCTCGCATACGAAATCGCGGATAAAATTTTTAGGTATTTAGTTGCCAAAAGGTACGGTTCGAGGAATAATCTCTCAGGATTATTATGGTAAGCAGTCGTGAGGTCCACATATGACAGACTCAATAAGTGTTGACTGTTTCAGTGGTTAGTGACTCAGGCTACCATCGATTCCAATCCGGGACCGGGAAGTGTTTTTAAAATAAATGCGTTTAGCTACTTATCACGGGATCAGTTCTATGTGCTAACGACACGTGCTGGACAGCGCTGCCATCCACATACAATGCAGGCGCTGGTGGCTCGGACTAAGAGGTTTAGCTCCTCATTTCTGCCCCGTGCCATTAAGGCATGGAACGCTCTTCCAGCTCATGTTTTCCCTCCCTCCTTTGATCCCGGGCTCTTCAGGCGGGGCGTGAAACGGCATTTAAGCAGGCCTTCAGGGTGAGTGCGACAGGCTCAATACGATCTATTGTGCCTGTCGACCTCATATTTGGATCTCACTACCGCTTACCATCAGGTGGAGTGAGGTCATCTTGTTAGAATTAAAAAAAAAAGTATTTTATGTTGTGTATTTATTTCTTTATTTAGCCTGTCGACCTTACCTGCTTAGGAGCAAGACCAAAAAGGAGCGCTTCGACTTATTTTAAAAAATTGCGTTATTCTACAGTAATGATACAACGTTGACCAAGCCGGGGGCAAAAGCAAGTTTGAATATAAAATGTCCGCCATTTATACAGTATTTCGATCGGATCCGAATCAACGGGTAGCGGGCCACAAGTGGGTCGCACGTGATTGTCTTACGAATAGTTTTTGTTGCTGTAACGACGCGATTTCGATGCTGACTCGTCAGTTGTTTACTGGTGTTGTTGGTGTGGTCAGCAACACTTGTTGAATAGTCTATTTGATTAATCTGTAATCTATAATCAAATAGACTATTCAACAAGTTGTCATTGTTTCGTTATCGTTTCAAACACTATTTCAAAGAATTCACTTATGTATTTAAAAAGACGAAAGAAGCTAATACATTTTTCACAATTAATTACACTGGGAACCCTGATTCATTATTTGAATACGATTCATTGTCGAATTTGTAGGCAAAACGTAAATAATCCTTCATTAGCTGTTAGATAAGAATTAGAGTTTATTGTATTAATCAATTGAAGGCTGTAGATAATGCGAAAAATATAAATACGCACAAACTTGACAAATAAAGCACATTCTAAGACGCTATTCTATATAATAAAAAGTAACATATTATAATATAATATTATCGCTTTATGTAAATTTTTCAACCACGACTTTTGCAACTGAATGTACAATTTTTTTAAACTCTCGGACCATGCTCTCCTTACCTAAGTCAAGCAAATTCTAAAGTGATATTAACTACAGACTATTTCAAATAGTGTTTGGTTTGGTAGAAATAAAATTTCACAGTTTAGTATCGTATGATATGATTCTAAACAAACATTTTTCGAGACCATGACAAAACAAGTATAATTAATAGACAACATTATATTCTTTAGTCTAAATTCTTAACGTTGCCTTTATATTATAACTGTGTTATTAAATATTGTAATACTTTTGTTGTCGACTGTTCTTTAATGCCTAGTGCGTGTTTTCACGGCAAATGTGTGGCTCATTCTGATATTATGTCACTGATTACGCATTTGTGTTATTATCACTTATTAGGATTTGCTTCACTTAGGAAGGGAGTGCAAGGTAAGAGAGTTTAAAAATTGTACATTCGTTTGCAAAAATCGTGGTTGAAAAATTTACAAAAAAGTAATAATAATGTGTTACTTTTTATTATTTAGAATAGCGTCTTAGAATGTGCTTTATTTGTCAAGTTTGTGTGTATTTTAATTTTTCGCGTTATCTACAGCTCTAAATTGATTAATACAATAAACTCTAAATTTATTCTAACAAAGGATTAGTGACTACAAATTCGACATTGAATCGTAATTAAATCATAAATTAGGGTTCCCAGTTGCATTTCAGTGCAATAAAAAAAAATAGTAACTTCTTTCGTCTTTTTAAATACATAAGTGAATTCTTTGAAGTTCAGTTCAAAATGTCAAAGAAAAACAAAATTAGCATAATTTCCGTTATCTTTAAACGTACCCACATGCACTGACTCCGTTATTCGAGATAAGGTAACACAGTTTCCGTGTTTTCAATACGTAATGTGGTATTGTAAAAAGGTGTCGAGGTTATTGTTCAATAAATATTCTACTATATACTAATTTAAAAAAAAATACACGCGAAATAAAACATAAAATATCTCAGTTTATAAAAAAAATTATGAAATGCTTTATGTTTTATTTGACTAAGGCATGACCGCTCTAGTTTAGGTTGGAGCCATATAGGTAGGTATGGGCTAAAAAAATATGATCTTAATCATCATCATTGGACGAAGACCTACACAAACGCTTGCTACTCCAGCTTCTCCTCGGTTACTTGTATCCAGCTTCAACCAACCATAAAAATATTTTTTTTAAAAATATAAGTTTTCTTCACGTACATTTTTGTACGTAAAAGTTAACATATCCAGGCTCAGAATAAGCCAGCCAGCCAGGTTGATGTTTATATCAATAGATTTAGATAATCGGACCCATAATACAACCCTGGGGGCGTATTACCTACGACCTCTTAATTCCAGTCAGTTTAAAAATGGGCATCGGTAGGTATACAATAAAGAGCTGTAGTTATAACTACACTTCTTTTTAAAATCTTCTCTTTAATTTTTTTTTATTTACATAGAAGTTGGAGGGATAATACCATTCTGTATGATTCCACAACCATATCGCATAACTAAGTGTACCAGAAACACGCAGATAGTCGACGTCCATTCTTAAACTGACTGGAATTAAGCGGTCGTAATACGCCTTGGTCCAAAAAACAGATGTTATTGCATGCATCTAATCACACCCGTCTGTAATGTACCTAATCACTATTTATTAGATGTTGATATTAAAACATTGAACGATGTAGTAATAATTTACAAACGAAATCTCACTTGCTTTTTCTTTGACATAGAAAATTAAACTTTACGTAAACGTGTTACGATTGAAAACTGGTTAAACGTGAATGGTTAATATTTGTCTTAACACGAGACGCGTTAATATGACTCATATTGTTATGAATTTGATTATTGTTACTGAATTAATGTACACTTAAGTACCTACTTGCTTCGCTCTATTTTAATTAGTGTGAGAAATTGCGAAATCTTTTTGAAATGGACAGTTATTGATTTAAGTTAGTAAAGGCAAGAAAAATACTTAGAAACGCTGTCAAAATTAGTTAGTTCTGTATTATTTGGTGACTAGAATTATGAACACTGTCGCATACTGTGAGTTAAAAAGTCAAAAACAATGTTATCTATAGTAACTACAACGTACTTTTGAACTTGTCACATGCAAAGAATTAACAGATGCGCATTTTTGAAATAGATTTTCACAGTATACCTTCATCCTTCTAATACTATAGTACACACTAGTGGTCGCCCGAAACTTCATCCGCGTGGTAATGGTTTTGGCAGTAATGATGCATGAAAATAGCCTACACTGTACCTTGTAAAATTAGCTATCTATTAGTGAAAGTCCCGTCAAAATTGGCCCAGCCGTTTCGGAGATTGGCGGTAATAAACAGACAGACAGACAGACAGACAAACATGTTTTTAACTGTGTTTTTGTTATTAGTACCCGATATAGCATCATACTCATTTAGTTGTATAATTAACTTCTTATGAACTCTACTTATTAGCTAAATTAAAAATATTATCACATTTCGACTATTAGTGGGTGATTGCTACCTTATAACTGCCAAAGCCAATTACAATCTTATGCCTAAGCATAACTGTATCCTTCCGGTTTGAAATCACGGGAACCTTTTAAGAAACAACATTAACGGGACACAATTCAATCAAAGAAGTGAATTTACATCCTTATTTTCCTAATCAACGTTCATTAGATCAGTTTAACAGAATATTACTCATAATCATTGAAATGTTCGCACGATGTTCATCTGAGAATCATGTTTATTTTATTCGTAATTTTGAGGTCAAGATTCGAATCGTGATTTCCTATTGCGATGAGTTTGCTGTGGCGTCATTGATTTTATAGGAAGGATTCGATGTTTTTTTTGTGGAGAAATTCTTTGAAATTCTTAGTCATTTGGTTTTTTGAAATAACTAGGATGGTGTTGCGTTACACATTACCTGACCTTTTATCAAAATAAAAGGTCAGGTGTTGGTGTATTTCATTCTGGACGTTTAAGGAACTTAAAACACTTACAATTTTGAGAGCCTTGGTTAAAAGTCTCGACTATTTTAAATGAATATAGTTAGGTTAGCTAGCCACCTAACCATATTAGTATGAAAATGTATTTTAATTAGGTATTAACTTTATTTTTATCCACAAACAAATAAAAGGCACCATTAATTAATTATACCAGCTCATAAAACTTGATAAAAGATATGAGCATATGAATATTTAAATCTTTTATTTTGACCGTCAACAGCTTTAGTATTCGGGAAATCTTTTAACCCAATATTACTCAGTTACCTAATTAAGTGAAAAGAAAACTATCATAATAGTACCTACTACCTAATGAAGGAAGAAACTTCAAAATCGTGTACTTACTTTTGTAAGATTTAAACGACATAATATCGTAAGCAAACCAATCAAAGCTGTTTTGTGTTTCGAGTGCACTTTTGGCGAAATGTCAGAATACTTGAGTATTCTCAATGTCAAATGAATCCTTGTATTTGCATCTGATTATAATGCTAGATGCTACTTTTGAATAATATTGTAAGGAAATCAAGTCATTGTAAAATTAAGGGGTGAGAGCAATCCGTTTTGTGGGTGAGAGCCATCTGCTCCCCCGCAAGGCCGGTGATGATGACGAGGCTACTCCAAACCATCGTCGTTTTGTCAATTAGGAAAAAAAACATTCATTTTAATTACTAGTTTAATAATATCCTGGATAAAATGGTATGTATTTATCCAGGATCCAGATTGATTTTTTTGCACAAGAACAATTTCTTTGGTGATATTTTTAAAATTTTGGACTTAATAAATGATCTGACCCCAGAAACTAAGGATATCTCAATTTGGAAGAGATTTTTGCAAAATATTATTTACCAAACGCAAAAAAAGCATACGGTCGAATTGAGTAACGAAATTAAAAGAAAAACGTAAAAAGTAATTTTCTTGTAGTTTCCAGAAGAATACTAAGAATAAATAAAATAACTTAAAGGCTTTTTTTACATTCAATCGTCATATTGTCAAATGAAATCCATACTTAAAAAAAACCCACTTCCAACTTTTTTTTCTAGAAAAATTTAAACGTCATACCCTTTTTTTTATAACTTGCTTTTTTTATAAGCCCAGCTACTTCCAACGAATTCCTAAGCAGAACACGCACACCACATCCAGGAAATGGCACAGGAAGAAAGGTCGAGGACCCCTGCCCATTTGAGCCAATCAGCTCTCGGCAGGATAATCCGATCACACACACATCGTGTCAATAAAAAGAAAAACACCCGTGTAATTATCTGTGGTTAGAGATTCTAGGTTTGAGCTTTAAGCTGGTTTTACACCGGGTGGTAAATCGCTTCGGTGATCTTACATGTAACGTTTGTAACGTCGGTGAACACACTTGTATTATGGACCAAGTTTTAAATCGGCGATCTGCCTCGTTGGGCTATTGGTAGTAAGCGCTGCGTAAGGACCGAGAGGTCCCCGATTTGAGTCCAATTGTATAATTATTCCCAGACATAAAAAATTAAGTCAGTATCAGAGAACATCAAATACATTTATTTGGTGCAGTGGTAAAGCTTAAGCACTTGAAAAACAGCTTGCACAACAGTAAAGTAAAAAAATACCTACATCTTATTTATAAAAAAAACACATACCCAGCCAACAGGAAAAGTAAGACCGTTGAAATAGACGAATTAGGATCAGTTATAGGAAAAATCTTTTGCTAACCGACGACAATAATATTACACGTGTTTCAGTATGCAGTATTTCTTCTTACGTCATATTATTAAGTAATGGAATGCACATTTGATAAACAAGAAACAATTATGAATGGGACTTAGACAAGTTGTGTTGATAAACAAAATCTTTTATGTATTGTTCAGTAAACTGGATGAGTAGAATAGAACTACCCACCTACCTACCTATCTACCTACCTCGTTCTAAAACTTTTATACGAATAACACTAGTTTGCATTTTTCGCCTCGGTTGGCTGTAAGAACTAATTAACCATTACTACACCATCATCAGCCCATATACGACTCCACTGCCGGGGCCTACCCTAAACTAGGGCGATCAGGCCTTAGTAAACCACGCTGACCAAGTGCGGGTTGGTCACACCCTTAGAATTTCTTCATAGGTGTGCACTTATGCAGGTTACCTCACGATGATTTCCTTCACAGTTAAAGCGTCGAATAATCGTACATATGAAACTAAACTACATATTTCACTGCATGTTCTTAGATTTTTAGGATTCCGTATACACATAGTATGAAGGGACCCTAAATAGATCAAAGCTTCACAGTCTACCTTAAAAAAATATAAGGTAAGGAACACTCTATGTGCGTAAAATCTACTCTCACTTGTCCTATTTTTTTCTCCTTGAATGAATGATCGATAAGAATTGAAAATGAATTTCACCGTTGATTAATTAATTGATTTTTTAATTATGTTTTTGTCCCACTTTCTAGTCTGTGACAAAATAGATAATTGGACATTAAAATTGCAAATTTATTAAAATCATGTCAATGCCTAAAAGGTTAGCTATAAAAACTATTTGGAATTTTCACTAATTGGAACAATTGTAAAACAAAAGGTTTCTGTTAATGATTAAATACGATAGATTGGTTCATATCAAGTAATTCAAATTAATTCGCTACAATTTCAAGGTTTAAGAGTAAGTATATTAATTTTGAGCTTGTGTAATTAATGTTGTAGGTCACTTTTTATATCTCTTTTAATTCCTCTTAAAGTTCAAATCAATAAAATTGTCCCTTTCAGTTCGTTTGGCAGACTTAAGACCTTATTGTCAGTGTGACAATGACATTCTTATGTTTGCGACAGAGCCAAACTTTTACGACTGAATACTCAAACGAGGATTGAATATTTGACTTCTGCGAAAAGAATAAATAAATAAAGCTCTTAAAGCTCGTTTTTTTTCTTAACTGACGACGATGATTTCTTGGAGTTGACTTTTCATCATCACAGGACTTACGGGGAAGCGAGTGACTTTCACTCCTAATCCTTCTAGTTTGTGTTTCCCCCGTAACCTCTAATTAACCCAAGTTTTTCGAGTCAGGGCGTAAAACGGCATTTCTGCAGGAGTGAGGACGGCTAGCCTAATAGGTATCTATTGCCTCATACGTGGACCTCACGGCCCCTTAGCGTCAGGTAGATTGAGGTCGACCTGATGTCGAGTTTAAAAAATAATAAAGTACTAAATTCAGATTATTTCTACTTTCATATTAGTTTAGTTTACCTCTTTGACCATCTAGTAGACAATTAATATTGAATCATCAATTCAAGACTTTGAAAAAAATTGTCAAGTAACGTTTTTATCCAACAAAGTGCAAATTTATATTAAACATTTAGGTACCTTTTAATTTAAAGCTCGCCAGATTAGCTCATGACCTCTTCACTAGCAAAGACTCGAAAGGTTAAACTACAATTGTAAGGTCATATTATGTCATTGTGCTTAAAGTGTGTAATAATGTATACTATAGTATTATGCTCACACATTCAAAGAGTATATAAGTGTACATAGGAGAAGTAATGGGTACCTACTTCAGGTACTTATTAATTTCATAAACTGTAATCGTGTTTATATTTGACTATACTTAAACAAAATATTAGTCTCTAATTCTCTATGGGTCAACATGCGATATTAGGAGCAGCACTACTGCCCGATGTTTCGACTGGGTTACAACAATCATGGTCGCGAGCGCCTTTTTAAGTAGCAAAAATTAGTATACTTAAACAATTGAAAAGGAACTTCATTCAAAAGTTGACATAATTTGAATCAGAACCTACTGTACTATCAGACAGATGAATAAAATTTACTGTAGAAGATGGTGCCTTAAATAAAAAAAAATAGATTGAAACACAGTTTTCCATATCTTGTCTAGATCAAATCAATTAGATTGCTATGCTTTCACCATAAATGAATCTAGATCTATTGCCTAAGTTCAGGTGTGCCAAACATTTCAAGACTTAGTTGTGATATTGAGATATTTTTTTTCCAAAAATAAATATTTTTAGATTTTAAAGTTTCAATTACCTGCCTAATAGTTTTCTCTAAAATAAAACTTTATATTCAAAATAAAAATATAACTTTTTTTAACAATAAGTATCCACTTTTTTAATTACTTAATTCTAATATATTTAAAAGATTCACAAGCCTATTCTATAGCCAATAGCCAATACTAAGTTTCAATGTAACATTGACTCATTTGAAAACCTTAATAATTTACATCACTATTTCCCCATTTTTTACTGAAAAAAATTTAATACCTCTATTTCGCTTTCATCGCTTTTTCATTATTAAATTATTAACAAACCTACGTTTTACATCACAATTCTACCCATGTCCATCGAAAAGGTGCACAACGTCTGTCCGAAGAAAATTGCGATGCCACATAAAATATTCAAATTACTACACTTACCGTTCATTCCGATCATTTAGATCGTATCTCATTATAAATCATTGTAGGATCACTGGAGATGTTATCTGCGTCATTACTATCATAATTGAGTTCATTGAACCCAATTGCAACATGCACTTATCTAACGGAAAACCTTCCGTCACTGCGTTTGTGATACAAATAATTCATATCAAGTTAACCAATATTTATATGTGGTAAATAAATGGAACAGATCTTGCACACTTTCTTCTGATTCATTGGCTATTAATATAAAGCTTAGCTTTCCGCCCGCGACTTCGTCCGCGTAGAGACGTTTAACGGGTAAAACATTACTTCCTTATAGCGCAGTCGGTTAAAAAGTAGCCTATAACCTTTCCTAGGCTCTGGACTATATCTGTACAAAATTTCATTTAAATCGGTCCAGTACTCTATGCGTGAAAGCGTAACAGACAGACAGAGTTACTTTCGGATTTATAATATTAGTAAGGAAGTAAGGATATTAGTAAGAATTTAGTAAGGATCTATATCAAAGTGTTTTTTTATATGATGTAAATTATTGTAACAGATATCAAATTACATTTATCAATCACATACATTTTTGATCTGATTCTGGGTTTGCTCAAGCCTATGTGTTGAGAATATTAGGATCATTAGACTACTAATAAGCATAGTATATACTACACTATACCAATAGACAGACAAAGAACGAATAAAAATGTGCATCATTACCATTGCCATGCCATCCAAGTTGTAATTCCATAACATTAAAAAAAAAATATTACATGTAACTTGGTAAATGTGACTTATTACATTGGTGATTAAATATTTATATAACTAACACGTTTACTTAAAAAAACATGCTAAAATATTAAATATTTAGTTAAATTGCTAATCTCGCAATCAACCCTTTAAGGGATCATTGCAAATATTGCAATTTAAATTGTACTCATAACGTGTAAAAAAAAAGTAAATATACCTAAGTAATTGACGAAAATACAGGCAAGCTACTACATGCAAATCATGCAATATTATAAGAAAACGATTTGATAAATACTTGTTTTAAGTACAACGGTAAACCAAATCGCACAGTGTTACGAAACGTAAAAAAAGTTGAAACAAAAAGAAATAAACCTTTTTTTTCGAATCCGTTAATAAATGGAAAAACGTTTGATACGACTGCCGATATAAGTTGTAAACTGAAGGTAATCATTATTTACCATTATTGCCAACAGAAGCGTGAGAAAATATCGCACGAAGACGCCAGGCAAGTTACTCCGGATATAGTTAAGTACTTTTTGTGGAAGAACGCAGAAAAAATTAACATCTGCCAAGCCAACCCTTTTCTTGGATCGTTTTTTTTTTGTTTTAGAATGTTGCAAGGTAGAGGTGCTAATTGATTAAAAAGGAAAAATCTAATGGTATTGCCAATGCAGTTTGGTTTTTTAATGTTATTTATAGAATAGAATAAGAAGTAAAAATTACCGCACTCTTTTTTAACCGACTTCAAAAAACGGAGGAGGTTCTCAATTCGCCTGTTTCTTTTTAAATCAATTATTGTACTTTACTGTAACTTTGTTTAAATTTTTTTTTTAAATTGTGTTTTCAATATTCTTCTACTTCTTTTGAAAAAGATATGTCTCAGATAGGTAAAATACTTTTTTTATGATTTTTATGAGCTGTAGTTTAGTTTTACCATATTATTAGCAAATAATTTTGTTTTACCAAGATATTAGACATTTATAAAACAACGTATCAGGCAAACTATGTAGTAAATTTTATTAATTTCATACCAAATAAGAAAAAGTTAAACATTATTAAACAACTCTGAATTTACAGATTTACAACGTTGTCTTCTTCATGACTTAGCTAGTCCTATAGACAGCTAATGCTTTTTGTACAAGCATATATGACATCATTGTACTTTGCAAAATAAAGCTATGATTAATCCACAGTATCAAATAGATGCATTGACGTTTCAAGGATTCAGGTCTATAGAAACGTGATATTTTACTTTACGTATCTTTTACGCAAGTATTAAATTAGCTTATCTGATTATTGTAAAAGGATAATGAGGTAGGTACGATTAATATTACTTTTTAAATATTTTAATACTACTAAAACTAGAGTTTAAGGGCTCCTATAATTTTTTTGACGAATAACTGGAATTTAATATAATATTGAAGTTTCCATCTAATCATTTTAATTTAGTGTTAAGTTTATTTAATTTTTTTAGTTGTTTGTTATTTAAAGGAAGTTGCTGTTTTTGATTGCAACATACTTTTTAGGGAGTAAGATTCCTAGAAATACCTACTTAGTACCGTATGACTAGATTCAGAAAGTTGGCGATACCTTGGAAAGCCGTTTAAACTATTGTTCTTATGCCTGGTTGACGATTGTCTAATATTGTGTTGTGTTTTACCATATTCTTACAATAAATTAACAAAGTTTGTATCTTTGTGCAAGCATGTGCACAGTCTATTTTATATTTCAATAAAAAACACTTTGATGTTTTTCGTAGTTTTATCTTTAAGGCTTTATGGCCAAGTTCTAAAAATACAATTAAATATTAGACGGTTAAAGTGACATTGTTGAATTAAAAAAAATTAATCAAGTTTGAATTTGCGACCTACTCTATTGGCAAATCAGCGCTCAGATATCTTTATTTTGTTTCAGTTCGACCTATATTCATCAAAAATTCGGTTCTTACAACCAATGTCGATACTTTATCGCTTATAATGACGTAGTTTTATTGTTTTTAATTACGCTAATGGGTTACGGTCAATGTCGGCATAAATATACCTAACTTCGTGAAGGCATTGAATAGTATTTTTTTGCGAAAATAGCTTTCTTTCAAACACATTGTGTAACGGTGTTTAGAAATAACTTTTTGCATAAATTGTTAAATGCCCAGTTGAATGTAACCGATAATTTCGCTAATAGAGAGTCGTACATAACCATAGAATAAATTAGAAAAGAACAGTATTACTAGAAGTGCGTGTCGAGTAGATATAATGTCGTTGTAAACTTGCTTTAGAATGTCGCTGGCCTATGCGTTGATAATAATACATAATCAATTGATTGCACAAAACTTCAAAACTGGTACTGTTATTCTGGGATCATTGTATAACGTTTATTAGTACGATTTCTATGTAACTGACACGAGTAATTAATGTGGTTTTTGAGTCATTGCAATCAACTTTTCAAACAGTGAATTATATTTCTAACCAGTTACTTTTCTCATGCTCAAATATATTTGTTGTACCATTCGATTATGAAGTAACATAAAGTTGATAGCTAATTAACGTTTAAAAACTTTGTCTCAAAACTTCAATGTCGAAAAATGCATTAAGCTATATCGATTCAAGCTGTATTAAGATCTTTCGAGTAAGAAAAAAAGGCTTAAACTTCAGACAAGTCTCGCTGAGAGGCGGGTTTAAAAATAAAACTTGAAGATGGCTTGTCTATACATAAAATGAAAACGACAGATCCTATAATGATTATGTTCCGAACAGGTAATCTCAATGATGTAATTTTCTTATTTTTCAATAACACCGAGAGGGTATATTAAATGGAATGATGTTTGATGACGATACAGGTATTTTACTTGGCAGCAAGAGGAATCGAAGTTGAAAAAGGTATAGAAAACAAGTTAGGCAACCTGACGGGTTAAGTGAAAGACAATCCAAGAGATCGGGTTGCTTGACCGATCTAGTCGAACAGCCAATCACATTAGTGACATCGGTGGAAATCGAAACACTGTGCACAAAACAAAAGATGCACTTACCGATTAAGCTAAAAAGTATCCCGAGTGAGTTCAGGATCTCCCAACGGCACTACACTAAACTGAGACTGTTTAACCCAACACTAGTTTCAAGTAACTTTCTCTTAGTAAACGCACAGTGCTCATGTCACAGGTGGTATTGATACTTTTTCTAACACAGTGGGTCTTTTTTACTTTTGCACTCGTAAAAAAAGTTGTGTTCGTGTGACGGTGAATATTCGTCCGCAACTGACGTGCGGTCTCGGCGGACTGTCGATGGTGACTGAGAGTTGGCTGGCTTTTTGACCTTCGCAGCTCGCTTTGTGGCTTCAGACCGGTATGCTTTAGGCAAAAGTGGTCGCCCCAGCTTTTTTTTTTCTCTTTTCGCTCAATCAACTTCACGGCGTTTGGGCAGTTGGTTGCTTCGGACATTTTCTATTGCACTTTTCTTTGGGTGCATTTTCTTTTAGCTTTTTTATGGGATGGGATGAAGTGCAAGATATATTTTTTTTTTAAATTGTCAGAAAAGTAAAATAAAAATACCTACCTATTCAAAAATATTGTTTGTTTTAATTTAAAAAGTTTAGGTAATAAAATGGAACAAAATAAAATTAAAAAAGATCACCAACATTTTCTGTTCGATCATTTTTATTATGAATGCACTTATTCATAACCAACGATCATTTTTATCCGACTTAAAAAGTAGGAGATTCTCAATTTGTAGGTTTTATTTTCACTTAATAATAATATTATACGTACATGTTTTAGTTGATATAACCTGCCCATTACCTACCTATCATTTCTCATACAATAAAACAAGAAAAATCGGTAAAATAAACCTAAAAAACTTACAACCTCACGAATTCTTATAAAAAGTGACAATCGTGAATTTATTTTATTTTTTCTTTTTTTATCTCATCTCTAACTTTCAACAAAATAGCTATGCCTAAATTCTTTTGCCTTAAGATCCTGCATATCCATCGACCTACTATTTTTTTGAGCTCTAGGTGGATATCACCTTCTTGGAAACTAAAATTCTGAAACACTTTAGTGCTCAGGATAATAATATACTTGTTGACTTTTTATTCAAAACCTGTTATTTGAAAGAGCATTGATTTTTTATGTTTCATTTCTAAACTTCTTGCAAGTTTAACGAATGGGAATTAATTTTAGGGTTACGTATCTAACAGGTAAAACGTTATGATGATTACTAAAAAATCCTACGTGTATGTCTATCACTAGGCTAAAGCTACTCTAAAATTAGTTAGTCAGACTGTCGAATTATTTAAAAATCATAAGTTTTGGTTGACATGTAAAATTTCTATTGTTGCTATTATAATAACAAAACGTGAGTCCAATAAAAGAAAAAAAGCTTTATCACATTAATCTTAAGGAACCCTTTTTCCACGAGTCCGTCTCACACTTGACGGATGCTAATTCTTACTATTATGCATAAAATTATGAAACGTTAGCAACTAGATATGATTAAATTCTTAGCAAGATCCCACAGGTAAAAAATACAAAAATTTTGTCGAATCAAAAAAGCCGAAAGGTTTTCAACCACCTTTTTGAGTGGGTTAAAAATAGGAATAGCTCAATTTACTGGATATTTTATTATTTCGATTTTAGTCACGGATCCAAAAAATGTCTTACTTTCTAATTTTTTTGGCAAAATTTCAATTGTTTTAATATGAGCTAACTTCCACCATTCAAATTGTCCGTTCGTTAGATTTAATCGACATTAATATCATAATGAGACACGGTCGAAACGTCGATTTAGCTATCTATTTGCTACTCCTAAAATCGCGTATAGAATGATTATAATTTAGTATAATGAGGCAGGATTCAAATGTAAGTTTACAATTTATTCAAAAAATATACATTAACCATACCATAATTTAACACTTGTATGATTCAAAGAATCTCGGAACACGGGTAGAGTACCGAGAACCGACAATTTCAACTTGAAACATGGTTTCGAACGCTTGTGAATCAGTGTCGAACTTTAGTGGATTGGATTTAATTGGGAAGTAAATCAATTAGGGCGGTATTCTGGTGTCGATCGACTTTGAAATGATAAAAATAAGGCGTCCGACCGATTTCAGCCATGGCGGCCGATTCCAATTGAGATCAGCCATGTGCGCAGGACATATTACAATGCACAAGTGTGCGCGCATACACAAGTGTACTCTCTATTCCCTTACTCTCATAATTTGGTGAGACGGCAATCCGACATGACCAATGAGAGATCGGGCGCAGGACCACCGGCTTAACGTGCTTTCCGAGGCACGGGCGTTCAACCGCCAACTTCCTAACTCCGGGCTGAGTAATTCTATTACAGAAAAGCTCTCACAAATTTTGTCCGACCCCGGACTCGAACCGGGGCCCTCTCGGTCCTAACGCAGCACTTGCTACCAATAGACCAACGAGGCAGTACTTTGAAATGAATTAAGACAGGCGAAAAGTGGCCTGTTTATGATAAAACTACTTTTAATGTGGCTCTATCCGCGTTTAATATTACTCAATTTATTGTCACTACAATTATCATTGTACAATTGTTGAGTGAAGTCACTTAAAAATACTACCTGTATGGCATTTCATTTAAATCGGTTCAGTAGAGTCGTCAGTTCAAACCCGCCGTAAGTGGAGGGTGTGTTTTGAAATTTTTAATTCATGTACGATTATTTGGCGTAGCAAAGGAAAACATTGTGAAAATACCTGCACACTTACAAAGAAATTCTAGGGTTGTGTAGTCGACCAACCCGCACTTGGCCAGCGTGGTTGACTAAAGCTTGATCACCCTAGTTTAAGGCAGGCCTGTGCCCCATCACAGGGGACGTATATAGACTGATGATGAAGATAATGATGATATAAATGACCAAATCAAATTATCTACTACCATTAATTTAGTCAGGGGATACCAGTTACAACTATCTGTCCGTTGGTTGGCAAACGGTATACGGGTAAGCGACCCCGGCTCCTCGAGCTACTATCGACTCAGTCCAAATCATCCGAGGCGATAGTATCCTTCCTCGCCTTTTCCTTCCCCCGTCAAATATCCTTGCTACTCGTGGGAACGCAATGACCTTGTTAAAACAATGCACAAGGCAGAATGGCGGCGACGTGGACCACAACCCGTCACGTCACGTTTCCTACAGAGGTGAAAAGTGGATCACTGGAAGTGATCACTGCCTACCCCTCTGGGAAAAAGGCGTGATTGTATGTATGTATGTATGTATTAATTAAGCAATAGGTGGTGGATAATGGGATATGGTGTTTAAAATATATTTTTCCAAAAAATATCTTTTGTGGCCTCATGTTAACTGACAATGTTTTTAATAGAAATTGCATATTTGAAGTAACGTATCTGTAAACTTTGTTTTCACGTAACTTATTGCTTCCATAATAACCTACCTATAAATCAATCGAGAATATACAGAGGATTACGGAGGAAAACGACGATGACTAGCAGTGCAATAAAAATAATAAAACTTATTTGTATGTGCGTATTTAGGACTAAGCAACTTTAATATATGTATGTAATTTAAACTGTCATGGTTACACCGATATGTCCGTCATTCTCGCAGTCCAACAGTTCACCCGTGATCATGGCGCTTGCGACAGTGCCGAAATATCGGGAGCTCATTAAAACAAAACAACATGGTAAAAATCCCGGCATTTTAATTTTTTTAACGACTCAATATAAAGACGACAATGATATCGAGCGATTCCATAATGAACCATTATAAACTTAGGGCGTTGCCTGCAAAGAAAAAGCGTAGATTTATGCGACTGGCATTTTTTAATTAAATTACGACCGAACGAATATCTTACTTCGATTCGTTTGTTTTTTATTTACATATTTGGTTAAACGATTGCCTTCTTATTCGTTTCAACTCAGCAAATTGTATGTTATGGTCATTAAAATTGTTCTTATTAGAACAACTTGTTTTTAATTGGACTAGAATTGTTCGGCTGACTGTTGTAACTATTTGGATTGAAGAATTTAAATGATTATTTATTACTATAAAAAATATTGAAAACGACTCTACGACATACAATGATTGTGTTGATTAACCGATTTGAGATGGTTATAGTTTTCTAAATGTTTTCTTAATTAGTAAATAAGTTAGTTGGTGAAGATTTTTTTTTAAATATACCTTTTATTTTTTGACCCGTTTAATACCCCATGAACTTGTAATAAAACAAAACAAAGTAATGCAGGTTAGATACAATCATTAAAATAAACCAAAAATATGTATATATCTTCTTTCTTTATAAATAAAAATGAATTGCTGTTCGTTAGTCTGATTAAAACTCGAGAACGCCCGGACCGATTTAGGTAATTTTGGTTTTAAAATGTTCGTCGTAGTCCAGGGAGGGTTTCAATGAAAAATATAGAAGAAGAATCAGTATTGGCGGTATTAAATTCGCCGGGACCACTAGATGAGAATATTAAAGAAAAAAATTAAATACTTTTTTTAAAAACATATTTTAGCATAAAATCTTTGCCTAACACAATTATTTTGTTATTGTTGTTAGCTTATTAAATAACTTTAATGAACGAACATCAATCATGCCTCTTTAATAAACAAAATTGATTGTAATTTTGAATCAACCTGTCTAGACGTTCAAATGCATTTCATAGGAGGCTCCATTTATCCTAAAAACCCGGAACTAACAATCTTATGTACCCAGTTACATAATGATTACATCACCAATACGTCCTATTATTATACCTCAATATTACCTGAGTATTGCTAGAGTTATTTGCGATTTTTCACGATCAATTGCAATTGTTTTGCGGCGAATTAAAAAAGGAATAACACATGATCTGTAGATAAAAACTGGGTAGGTAGAGTTTTAATTTTACGATGGTTCTTTAGATAATTAAGTTTTGTTATCGATATTAAGATTTGTTAATAGTTTTAGTTAAAACATTAAACTGTATATGTGCTTTAATATTATTTACATCTGAATAATTTACGAAATTTGTAGGTACCCTGTAGCGCTACCATGAGTTTAAAAGTGACGGACTCGATATCGCTTACGTAAATAATATGTCTATGAGAAAATTGAAGTGCGCCACCTGGTGGTTACGCTAAGATCTAAAATCGGTCGTATGAAAAAAACAACTCGATAGGTTTTTAACGTACCTACGTAAGTTTTCGATAGCCAACTCATGGTACCGCTACTGGTAGGTAAGTGATTGTTTTTACTAAGGACTACAAATTATTTGAGGAATTCAAAAGATGAATTGGTTTTCATACATAAACATAAACTCTATCAAAGTCCAGCTTTATTGTACCTACAAAACCTACCCTATCTTCGCTTCGGATGAATTTAACATAAGAAAAACTTCCTTTAAAATCCCTCTACCTATTATAGATAGAAAAAAACCTCTTTAAAATCCGTTGCTTTGGTTTAAAAATAAAAGGTAATAGGAATATATAGATAGAGAAAGCGACTTTGTATGTTGTGAAGTATTCAGCTTTGTGTTTTTTGGATTATGAATGGTTATTTTTGCGCCTGCTCGATATTTAACAGCAAGAAACAGTTAATATACAACTTTCAGGCGTTTAACTTTACTCATCATCATCATCATCATCAGCCCATATACGTCCCCACTGCTGGGGCACGAGCCTACCCTAAACTAGGACGATAAGGCCTTAGTCGACCACGCTGGCCAAGTGCGGGTTGGTCGACTACACAACCTAAGAATTTCTTCTTAGGTGTGCAGGTTTCCTCAATTTTAGTACAAAACAATACGATATAATAGGTTACATTTAACCTCCTAATTTTGTAAGATTTTAGACTTTCGCGTTCCATTACACTAAAATTAGTCTTTCTGGGTCTACACGCGATATTAGGAGTAGCAAATTACATAGCTACTTACTGCTTAGAGTTCGCTCGCGACCACGATTGGTGTAACCCCGTCGAAACGTCGGGCAGTAAGTAGCTATGTAATTTGCTACTCCTAATATCGCTTGTAGACCCATAGAGACTAATTTTACTCCTAATTTTGATTCAGATATAATAATATATGATAATTATACTTTTTGCTGATATTTTATGACAAAATCAAAGAATTGCGCAAACACTATGCAAGACAGTTTTTCTGTTTCGAGATAGAAACCTAGATGTTTCTACTTTGTTACTAATGACATTTCTGAATCTTCTGTTATTACTAACAAAACATTATGTTTACTTAGTAAGGAACCTCAAATTTTGACCAGAATGATTAAATCTTACATTACCAGAGGATTGCTAATTTTGGGATAGCCAAGTCGTGACTAGTAAAAACCTAGAGTAGGTAACATACCTAACTACCTACTTAAATAATAATGCATTTGCAGAATACAAAAAATGTGCGAATATAAATCTCTGTCGCAAACAACGAAATCTGTCATAATTCTAACTTGCTAATAATAATATTAATAATGTTTAATAGGTACTTATTAAACATTAATAATATTATTATTTCAGTAACGTATTCATTCATATTTAATGCTGGTAATTCAATCAATATATTATTGCAATTTTACAAAATTGAGTAGATTGATTAAAAAAAAAGACGTGTGGCACTCGGGGACTGCCGCAGTATAGCTATCGCATAGCATTGTCCGATTTCGGAGCAGCTCGTCTCGATTCGTGCGAGTTTCGTAGAGTCGTACAATACGTCTAACCGCACGCACACAAACACCGTGCCGAAGTCTACCGAACTGAAACGACGTTAGACGATTGTGAGGTTTTTTTCGTTACGGAATTTCTTGCCTGGAAAGCTATGCAATAGCTTAAAAATATTGAATGGGTTGGCTTGTGTTAGATTCCTACCCGGGACAAAAGAACTACATTTGAGGGTGTTTATCTACCTTTCAATGTTTGATTCCTTGCTGACCCATTCTACTGTTTTTATCTTAAAATCAATTATTTGACCAACCAGCATCTATTCACACCTTTACATTACGTTAGATCCGGCATATCACAACATTTACACAGTAATTACTCTTAAAACCTACTTAGCATATAAATAAAAAGCTTTTTTAAAAACAATACTATCTATAGTATAAAAATGAATCGCAAAATGTGTTGGTAAGCGCATAACTCAAAAACGCTTGAACCAATTTAGCCCATTCTTTATTCAAAATGTTCGTTGAAGTCCAAGGATGGACAAGAAAAAATCGAATAATTGCTATAACTAATAAATACAATCGAAAACAGTGTAATTACTAAGACTCCAAAATTCACCTCTAACAAAAAAATGCATTGAAAGGTGGGAGACAGCGAAAAATGTTTGATGCAGTTCCATAAAAAGATAACTTGATATAATCAACTTGTCAGTCAAAAGATTAATTTCTTAAACTTTCCTTATACGGTGGAGAGTATTTTAATGAAGATTCGGGAGTGAGTGGAGTTCTTTTTTTCAATTAACTGTAGCCTCCTGTTAATCCTTATCGTTTTATAAATAACCCGGCTTTAGGTATTGTAAGATTTTAGACTTTCGCGTTCCATTACACTAAAATTTGCTTGCGACCACGATTGGTGTAACCCAGTCAAAACGTCGGGCAGTAAGTATCTATGTCATTTGCTACTCCTAATAACGCGTGTAGACCCATAAAGACTAATATTAGGTAAATATAGCATATAGCTGCCAGTGACTTTGCCCGCGATTCCCTCCGTTTTTTGCACATTTCATTGTTTCTTTGCTCCTATTGGTTGGAATTTTATATAAATCCTTGATATAATAATATGGTTTATCCAACACAAAATGTTTTTTCAATACAAACCAGTAGTTCCTTAGATTAGCGTGTTCAAACAAACAAACAAACTCTCTTTACATTGCACTTGTTTTTTTGTTGTTTGATTTAAATGTAAGATAAATACAATCGCTCTACATAGGCATCAAATCGGTCTAGTCGGAGATTATGTAATAAATATCAATAAAAAGTTTTAAGAAAACATAATAAACAACATGAAATGCATCTAAAGATGATGAAACTGATACGCTGAGTCAAGAAAGAATGATGTAGGTACCCATTAATAGTACAGGTTCCGTGGTGTATTTTTTCACTTGATTACTATCAAGCTAATTTTCCGTGAGTAGCTTCATTTTGATAAGACGCCCAAAAAATTCCTGTGCGTTTATCGATACAAGTTGGAGGGGGAGGAGATCACCAAAAATGATTACTAACCAGCTGATTTTTATTATTTTACTTAGTTAATATTTATATAATGTAACGGTCATATTGTCCTACAAATTCCGTGGTACTTTGTCCCGGTCCTACGGTCCTAAATATTTAATCATTGCTACCTCTGTTAGCTACCACAATCAAAAATTTTCGCACAGGAATTTTTTGGGCGTCTTATCAAAATGAAGCTACTCACGGAAAATTAGCTTGATAGTAATCAAGTGAAAAAATACACCACGGATCCTGTACTAAAACGTAAAATCATCAAAATACTTTGTATCCTTACTAATATTATAAATCCGAAAGTAACTCTGTCTGTCTGTCTGTCTGTCTGTTACGCTTTCACGCATAGAGTACTGGACCGATTTTAATGAAATTTGGTACAGATATAGTCCAGAGCCTAGAAAAGGTTAAAGGCTACTTTTTAACCGACTGCGCTATAAGGAAGTAACGTTACTTACCACAACAACACACACAAAAAAACATTACCCGTTAAACGTCTCTACGCGGACGAAGTCGCGGGCGGAAAGCTAGTCACAAATAAAACTTGAAATATTGTGGACTGGCTCGGTGGAACAGTGGTTAGTGACCCTGGCTGGCGGTTCCAAGAGTCGTGGGTTCTGATTCCCACCCGGGACAAATATTTGTGTGATGAACATCGGTGTCGGTTGTAATTATGTATTTAAGTATGTATTTAAAAATATATATGTATGGATATCAGTCTCTGGCGCCCAAATTACAAGCTTTGCTCAGTTTAGGGTCAGATGTCCATGTGTGGAAATGTCCGAGATATTTTTTTAATTATTTGGTATCTCCCTATATAAATTCAAGTGATTAATGTGCATAAGATGCCTACAATATAATCTTATTGCTGTAGCATGTTTTACTATTTACGAAATGTATACAAACCTTTAAGAAAGTAATGTTGTTAAGTTACTACATTATTATTATTTTTTCTGCATGCTGTGTTTACTATAAGAAAATTATACATTCAAAATGTTATTTATAGCCTATTTTAAAATGTATGTATGTGTTTAATTGTAGTGTAAACTAAATAAATAAGTAAACTTTCAAATAATATCCAACAATACAAGGAATACGCATTCAAATACATTAAAAGCGTCCACCAATAAGATTACGCAACTGTAGGAAACACCATTCACATACAAAAACTCCTGCGCATTAAAAAACCATTTTACACCATCAACGATCGCCATAAAACTTTACAACCAACGATTTCTATGAAAAATAATTCGATGAAACCTTTCAAAGTGTCGTCTTAAACCTTTTTTTTAAAGAATCGTGTGAGCATTACATCAACTTACTTAGCTATTGTTAAGGAGCTTTAAAGCACAGACAAAACTATGTTTGTCCTTGTCGTACTTACTGGAAATCTGTCGTTGTCTCTCTCGGTTCGATGCGTTAAAGGATGCAAGAGCAAGAGCGTTGTTTTTTGAAATTTGAATAAATTTACACTTTTAAAGAAAGGTTTTTGAGCTTGCGTGGGGTCGGTGACCTATCACCGAGCTATCTTGGAGTAAGCTTTTGCACGCAAGACAGTTTTATGTTAATATTACCTCTATATTAATAGTATCTTTACTTGCGTCGCAAATGTGGTGAATATCCTTTACAAGACGTTTATTTGAAACTTAGAATGGATTTTGATGATATCTTCTGATGTTAGATTAACATATGTGATTTTATCTAACATCTGTTTAAATATCCAGTAAAGTTTTTTAAATTAAGAGTAATAAAATAGATATATTTAATATTTATACTATTTTGTTGCGGGTAGAAAAAATATTAAATAGTAAAATTTAGGCGATCTTATCGCTATTAGTGATCTCCTTAAGATAACCCATAGGTAAAATAAAGCAAATGTACCTAACGTGGAATGAGTAGATACGTGCAAAGATAATGTTAAAGTTCTGTATACAAAAAATACTGTGTTTATCTTGTAAATCAATAATAATATAAATAAATATCTATCTGTGGATAATAGCGAAGGTGAATAGACAGTTTAGTAAATTTACGGGCTCCAATATTTGTTTCAAATGGGAACCGAACCCACGACTACTTACGTAAGAGACAAGAGCACCAAATGGGCTGTCGAACCAGAGTCGTCTTAATGAGGGTTTTTGCATATAACAAATTCATTTGATAGCAGAACGTAGGTTTCAGTTCTAACTGCAACAAAATCTAGACACGCGGTAGCGTGTCAAGCCAAGTTCAAGAAACAGAACTGGCGAGCCGCACCGTGTGTAATATTACACGAACCATTTGGAACCACTTTTGAACCCCTCATAAATCAAAAACTATTTCACATAAACGTATCAAATTTGGCTCATATATTGTGACTTGCGAGATAAATATGTGTTCTAAATTTCATAAGCTTATCTCAAACAGTTATTTAGATATTAATGTCCAAAAATCCTCATTTTTATCATTGACTGACTGACAGATCAAAATTCTAACCCAGTTCCAAATGACCTATAGAGTAAAAATTTGGTATGCAGATAGGTAATTACATGAATACAAAGGAATAAATAAAAAACTGGCAAATTTTTAATAATTAGGTTAGGTTCTATTATGAACGCTTAACATAAATACCTAATTTGTGCCTAATAACGCCTATATACCGGGGAAGGCAGAGCACTAAGTATATATTTAGGTATACTTACTTATTTACAATTAAGAGTAGGTACTTATAGTCGGTTTTCATATTTATTACTTAGGGTTATACCCCGTAAACGTAGGAAAATACAGTAACTGATTCAATTGTTTTATATTTATAAAGTCTAGTTTTAGTTTTGAATTTGTCCTTTTCAAAGGACCCACGGCGTAACGATGATATATACTTTTCTACAAAAAGTAATGATATCCAATCAAAAACATAAATGTGAAATGAGAGCCAAGTTCAATATTATGATAATTGCCTTGGTTGTTGACTTCAACGACAAAAGAAGTGAGATCTAAATGGGTGCCAAGTTCAATGGTCAACCCTGAAATTTATTTATAAGTAACACTATAACATACCTATCATATCTTCTTATAACATAAGATAATGTATGGTGGTAGCCTATGAAGGTCTGTCTTGGCTAGTTTCTATAAACCTACCAACGTATTATTATGTTCGCTCGCTAGTTTCTACCAACAATCCAAATTTTCGGAATTATAAAATAAAACCCGACAAATACTTGTAGGCTTAAAACTTGCGACGGCTATTAATAATTCATATATGAAAACTAGCCAAGACAGACCTTTATAGGCTATCACCATACATTATCTTATGTTATAAGAAGATATGATAGGTATGTTATAGTGTTACTTATAAATAAATTTCAGGGTTGACCATTGAACTTGGCACCCATTTAGATCTCACTTTTTTTGTCGTTGAAGTCAACAACCAAGGCAATTATCATAATATTGAACTTGGCTCTCATTTCACATTTATGTTTTTGATTGGATAGATTATTTTCGATGTGATATTTATAGACATGTCAATATTCACCTATCACGAAGCAGTTACTACGTCTTGCCACTTAGTGGATTTATCATATGCAAAAGACATCATGGCCAGTCACCACAATAAATAAATAACAAGAGACGTAATTATTAAGCTATTGCATAGATTTTATCGCGGGCTTTGAGCGCGGCGACCGAACCAAGAAATTCCGTAACGAAAAAAACCTCACAATCGTCTAACGTCGTTTCAGTTCGGTAGACTTCGGCACGGTGTTTGTGTGCGTGCGGTTAGACGTATTGTACTATTCTACGAAACTCGCACGAATCGAGACGAGCTGCTCCGAAATCGGACGATGCTATGCAATAGCTATACCGCGGCAGTCCCCGAGTGCCACACGTCTTTTTATAAATATCAGTAGACAAGCGCTGCTTAGTTTGGGGGCAGGTGGTCGTGGGTTGAGATGTCCCAAAATATTAAAGAAGATCAAAATATTTGAACAGCTGTCAAAAACTGCATCTATATTTATTGCACACGATTTCAAATCTGGAAAAACCTTACTCAGGTCTTGCAGAAGGATTTCTTAGAAACTAAAAGCTTTGCTAAAAGTGAAAGGACGTGAACATCTGCTCTACAAGAAATGGCTTCAAAATGACGGTCTTCGGCAGATGCCGCAAACGGACCGAGGGGAAATTGGCTAGCTTGCACAATGGGTGAAGTGAATTGTGCAGTTTTCTTCATATTGATTCAAATAGGATTCAACGTTTGACTGGCTCGGTAGAACTGTGGTTAGTGAGTTAAGTAAAGTGGTTAAATAACACACCCAAGATCGAAGAGTCGTGGGTTCCATTCCCACCCGGGATAAATATTGGTTTGACGAACATCGGTGTTTGATCCGTGTCTGGGTGTGTTATTTAAATATTTGTGTATCCACTATTGATTCTGATATCTGTAACAAGTGCTTCAGCTACTTACCACGGGATCATATCAATATATTATTATGTGATGTTTTGTATTATATTTAACGTTGCATACATTAAGCAAATTTTGAGGTCGGTGTGTTCATTGTTTGACGTATAACAGTATCTGTACCTAATTTATTGTAACTACCATTCCGTCCGTGTAAAGACTTTACGAATATTACACCCTTAGTGCAGTCAGTAAAAAAAAGAAGTCTATATCCTTTCAAAATTTCTAGAATATTTGTAAACCAAAAAAAAAAAGGTTTTCTTTCAGTTTGGAATGAGAGCGTGATAGACAAATAGACTTACTTAATATGTAGTAAAATATTTATTACATATTACACTTTATGAGTTATATGAGTGTAGTAAAGTGTAATATGTAATAATTTATATGAAACAAGTTTTTATGTATCATATTTTCACACCATTGCAAAGGTTATTCCTTTAGTTTAGTTTAGTTTAGTTATTATTAAATTTGAGAGATAAAAATCGGTTAAAAATTGCTATAGAAAATTTCGCGACGTTGTCATGGCATGCTCATTGCATTGATTGTGAAAAACATATAATTCCTGATTCTACATCTTCCTAAGTCTACAGACAAGAACATTATACCAGGGCTACCCTACCCACTAATTGGTAGTGTGGAACTGTGGATATGCGGTGTTAGACTTCAGCCTTTGTTTTTTGCATTAAGCCCTTAGTACACAAGACTACAGAAATCTTGATACTTGACCGTCTTAGTGTTAGTTATCTATTATGTGCGCGAACATACACATCATTACTAATATTATAAATGCGATAGTAACTCTGTCTGTCTGTCTATCTGTTCCGCTTTCACGCTTAGAGTACTGAACCGATTTGAAATTTGGTAAAAATATAATCCAGAGCCCGAGAAAGAACATAAGCTACTTTTTAACCGACTGCGCTATAAAGAAGTAATGTTTTACCCGTTAAACATATCTACGCGAGTCGAAAGCTCGTTTAAAATAAAACTAATTTTACGGATTAAACTCGCGTGTATTCTAAACATATTATTTAGAGACCCGACGTTTCGAGCTCTTTACAGCGCTCGTGGTCACGGGCAAGACTAAAGATGACAGTTGTCTTTATAAGAAAGTTTAATCACTACCGCCATTTGGTGAGATATTTTGTGCGTTTCGTTTCACGCATACAGAACTCACACAGTATTGCAATATGCTCTTGTTTTTGAAGGGTCTGGGATATTATGGTCTTCGTGATAGGATCCTAACCAGGTGGTACACTCCATTCGTCTTCCCTTTTGAAATCAGGATGTTTTTTAATCTCAATAGCTTCTCTCAGCATTCTAGGGACAAAACGTTGCTCTTTCACGAGGATTTGAGTTTTGTCAAACTTTATTTTTTTTATCTTACTTATTAAATTGATAAAAGAGAGACATTTCTGTTTAAAGTTGGTTTTAAAATTAACAAGCTGGATTTTTTTTCTAGCTGACTTAACATGATGGCTATTCCATAGCCTGGTCATCATCGCCGAACTTGCGGGTTAGCGGATTGCTCTTACCCCTAAACAATTAGGATACTAAAATCGTCGAGTATCGAAGATTTACATAGCCTTGTGTGCGAAGGGCCTTACTTCTAGACACGGGCACCTTTGAACAACAAATGAACTCACGCGTCGTATTTACTTTGTTGAGTGTTTTTATCCCGCCTGCCTTCTGATTTTTTAAAACATGAATGAGATACAAAAAGACATCACAGGTTAAAAGAAAGATAATTATGTACTCCTTTATACACTTCTAGTGAAACATTTTAATTGCTGATGTCTTATAAAAGATATCCTAATTTTTTAAAAAAAACTTAATGTAGAGCCAATTGTCATGTTTTTATCTCATAGTATTCGTCAAACAATTACAGATCACAACACTTCTAACCATTTTAAAATTCGAATCAAAAAAACAAAATTTATTTTTTAAATTGAATCAGGGTTTAAAAAAAACTCTTCCCCCTTTCCGCTGGTTCCTTCCTTATTTATAATAATTAAACTTTTGAAATTCAAAATGGCGTCCGATTATAACGGTTAATTTGTAATCCGAGCTTCGTCTCTACGTTCACTGTTCGCAGTGACGCCATAATGGGCTGACCTTTAATAGCTTTCCAGATAAATATACTAGTTTACACCGTCTTAAGGGCTAGTGCTTACTAACGCTTCGAATAGGGGTTTATAATACAATTTTAATTGTTTCATTGGGCAAATTATTAAAAAAATATGTTGAAATTGTGAAACACGTAAAAACTTTTTGGTTTTTCTAGTGATAAGTAGCGCTACCAGAGAGTTAAAAAGTAACAGACTCGATATCGCCTATGTCAAAATTATCTATGAAAAATGTACAGCGCCCCTAGCGGTAACGCCCAGAACTAAAGTTGGTAGTATGAAAAAAAAACAATTCGATTGGTTTTTAACGTATGTAAGTTTTCGATAGCTAACTCATGGTAGCGCTACAGAAAAATCTGCACTTACGTAGCACTTAGAGTCGTGAGACGTCACATTTTATTTCCACTAGTGACGTAGATTGGTCTCACTTTCCAATTGTAATTTTTAGAAAAAATGCGTGTCTCTTTATCTGGAAGGCGAAATAAACATAATTTAGATTTGTTTACCTAGAAAAATGCCCTAAACTTGTGTCTGTAATGTGCCCTAAACAAAAAATGGTGCAGAAACTGCTTGGTTAGTTATGACTCAACATCCCTCCTTCCTTTTACTTCAAGACGAGCTTAATTTTGTAGAGCCATCAAGGGACAAACGGAAGACAAGAAGCATATTCTATGTGAATAACATTGGCCAGACTTAGCCTCAGACTTCAAGGACCTACCTATCCGAAACTAGAAGAATTCAAGCACTCTACCGAGAGACATTATTGCTTGAATGCCCTCACTTCGCTTCGGGTAGATTTTTGTCTTGAATTCCTCGATTTATTAAAAAAAATCACTACAAAATTTTAGCATATATAGGGATGATGGACACAGAGAAAGCGACTTTGTTTTATTTATACTATGTATTGATGATGACGAGTACGTGTCGATGGCCGAGTGGTGAAGGTCGTTGATTGCCGTGCGAGAGGTCGCCAGTTCAAACCCCGCCACACACCACTGTGTTTTTCAAATTTTAAATTCAAATGTACGATTATTCGACGCTATAACGGTGAAGGAAAACATCGTGAGGAACCTGCACAGGGCACACCTACGAAGAAATTCTTAGGTTGTGTAGTCAACCAACCCGCACTTGGCCAACGTGGTTGACTGAGGCCTGATCGTCCTAGTTTAGGGTAGGCTCGTGCCCCAGCAGTGAGGACATGATGCTGATGATGATGATGATGTGATGATATATAGGTAGGGGTAACATAAAGATATCTATAGGTCAAAGTGAACCGTTCAACCGGTGCCCGCTGCAAAAGATAAGATAATGTCCAAACAAATACAACCAGTAGTCAACTGACTTGTGAATCAAGCCTAAGACCATAACACCACTGATTTTACTACCCTCACACCAGGAAGCCAAGTGGTCATGTAATATTAACGTAAGATTGCCCACTAGTTCAATGGACAGAGCCCGGGCATAAAGTAGTCTGCCCGAATGTCCCGGGCTTATTTACCGATGTCACCGTAAAATTGTGAATGCCGCAAGATTACGATCCGTCCAGCGATAATGCGGACTGTCGGCAAATTGTGATCCGAAACGTATGTTCTGGACGTTATTTAGTATTAACGTAAACTAGATAGTTTGAAAGCTGTGGATTATGATCAGTATGGATGGACTTTGACTTGATGGCGCGTTGGATTGGCGCGTTGTCTCTTACGCCAATAGTAGTGGGTTCGATTCCAAGTCGGAGAAAATATTTGTAAAATAGACATCGGTGTTTGTTGTTGTTGTTGAGTGATTTATTTATGTACATTTGTATATGACATTAATGTACCTAGTATTTCATATTTCAAACACAAGCGATTAATCAAATTACTTCGCATTGGGAACAATATATATGGTGTTGTATGTTAATTATATATTTAACAAACTACAATCTTAACATCCGGCCTCTGGGGAGAGTAATTGTCTCAAACTAGTAAAAAAAGATGGCGTCTTGTTGTATCGGAGGCCAACACCCACCACAGTTGTATGTGCCAACGGATTCCTCGAATGGCACAGCTATCTATTGCTTAACAGTAAGTAATAAAAAAAACATATAGTGTGATATTTATTTTATTATTTAATTTAACGGTAACATAGTCATTTCGTACGCAACGCCCCCAACTGGAAAGTTTTGACTATGTCATTATTCTCGATACTAGGTGGTTGTAGGCAGATATCGACGATCGGAATCTTGTTAGATTTCGCGTGGGCAACTAATCTTGTTGGCTACGAAAGTTAAGCAACGTACTTTGGCTGGGTTGATGGGTGACCGGGTTGTAGCGTTATTTTGTAAGTTTTGGATAGAGTAAAAATGGGACCATACTATATACTATACTGCCTGGCTCGGTGGAACAGTGGTTAGTGACCCAGGTTACACTGCCTACGGTTCCAAGAGTTGTAAGTTCGATTTCCGCCCGGGACAAATATTTGTGTGACGAACATCGGTGTCTGTGTCTGGCTGTGCATTAAGTATCTTCGTGTATCCATTGTTGATTCTGATATTTGAAACACAAGTACTTAAGTTACTTACCACGGGATCTGAATGTATGTGATTTTGTGTAATATTTATTTATATACTATACTAGCAGAGCCAGCGACTTCGTCCGCATTTCCCCCCGTTGTTTACACATTTCCCACTGTTTCTTTGCTTCTATTGGTCACAGCGTGATTTTATATAGCCTAAAGCCTTCCTCGATAAATGGTCTATCCAACACAACAATATTTTTTCAACTCGAAAATGAATTCCTGAGACTAGCGCGTAAACAAACAAGCAAACTCTTCAGCCTTATTATGTTAGTATAGATGGGCTGTCCGTCCGTCTGTCTGTCTGTCGGGACCTTCGTGCGCGAAACCGACTCGCACTTGGCCGGTTGTTATTGATTTTCCCATAATACGTATGTGTCGCACGTATAATGAACTATCAAATAGCATCGACATACTTAGCACAGTTCATCCAGGTGTCTTCAGGCGGTATCTCAAAGCGATCTTTGAAGATTATCGATAAGCTGTCCTTGCTTTGTGTGTTTGCCAGGATTTTCTTTAACTTCTCTGTTTTTTTTTCTTTTGTTATATTTCTTCAAATTAGTCTTTTTCTTAAAATTATTTTGCAAGCGCCAAGTATAGGTTTTAACTTTATTAAAAAAAATGTTTCAAAAAATTTGTTGTGTAATTATTGATCATGTTAGAAACACAAGAAAAGGAGTACAATCTAAACTATTAAAATAATTTTGCTTACAATATTTAACTACTTATGGTTGTATTCTGTGTGTGTTTTTTGTAAATAAAACATAATATAAAATAAGATTGACGTTTTACACTATCATTTTTCACTTCTTAAGTATTACTACTACTATACATATATCTATATAACTTAATATTTTTATATCACTTTAAGTTATGATAGACACATTAAAAATTACTTCATAATCATGGCACTTGCATCAGTGTTGAAATATCGGGATACTTGCTGAAAAAGTATTACCTGGTAAATTATGTCAGATTAATTCCTATAGAATTATTGTGTTCCAATCCTTGGCCAGCGTGGTCAACTAAGCCTTATCGCCCTAGTTTAGGGTAGGCCCGTGTCCCAGCAATGGGGACGTATATGAGCTGATGATGATGATGAATCCTTTAAGCTCACGAGTTCCTATTAAATTTATAGTCATTTCACCACCTTAAAAGAGCTTTCAGATTTGACCGAACGTCTAAAGTTATCGCATAAAATTAATAGTCCAAGATCACACTGTTTGATTTTGATCTATTTTCGATCATTGGATAATATCCATTTTTAGCCTAAGAACTTCTTACAAAGTAAAAATAGACGAATGAAATCGGTAAAGTAGTTCTGAAGTTATGGCGTGACGAAAGGACATAAGCGTTTGTTTATACAGATATAAGTTCAGCAATAGCATATAACAACTTAAGGTTTTGTAAGTGCCTTCTTGAAGGCAAGTTATAAGCCCCCAGAAGGGATACTTACGAGATTACAGACTTATAACAAGTAGCAACCTAGATTTAATGAAATACTAGATTTTTAATACCTTTTGAGTAAAGATATAGTACAGTGAGATATGAATAGTTAGTTAGATTACATATTTATATGTAAAATCCGTTATTAGCTGTAAGTTTATAATTATGCTTGCTTTGTCTTTTACACATCAGAGCTGTGGATTTTGAATAAATACAAAATAAAATAGTATATAAAATAAATAAAAATCGGTCAAGTGCAAGTCGGACTGTCACACGAAGGGTTCCGAAGCAATATTGTTAAAAAAATCATGTCTGTTGTATGGAAGCCCTTATAGTCCAGTCATTTAAGCTTAAATTAGGTAAGAATCTCGGAATTCGAGATACCCAGCTGTAAGTCTGTAAATACTTAGATATTGACACCCTAAAAGTGGTCTCAAAACCTACATATGGTAGGGTGTACGCAACTATTAAATTTTCAATGTCAAATGTCACAAATATCGCGCGCGGTTTGCGGTTTTCAATAATGGAAAGAAGACATTCCAGGGATTCTATAGGTGTATAATTTAGGTGTAGGTAGTTAAGAAATTATTAGAGTAATCGTAACAGTTATCAGACGGACGGAAGAAAAACGAGCTGTTTGGAGGCTTGCTTGGCGTGCGCTAGCTAATGAATAACAATGTATGGGGGAATTATTCTTCTCAAAAAGTTCTGTAAAAAAGTCTGCGATAGCATATGTCTATCCTTTAAGGTTTAGCCAAAATAATGACAGCGAAGTCTTAGTAGTAGTCTTAATAGGGTCTCATTACACATACACCCATACACACACACACACACACACACTTATACACATACACTTTAAACACAAAATAAACTCTCTTCTTCTGTATGTACTTTATTATTTGTAACCATTTTCCTAAATTGTGATCTCAATATTCAATATTTTGTTATTTTCTTATTTACTAAGTGAACAAGACGTCTGATTTGCCAAGAAAAAAATGTTGAACATTTTTGGTTCCTGCGATACAGTAGCGGTACCATGAGTTGGCTATCGAAAACTTACGTACGTTAAAAACCTATCGAGTTGTTTTTTTCATACGACCGATTTTAGTTCTGAGCGTAAACACCAGGGGCGCTGTACAAGTTTTTTATAGACATTTTTACGTAGGCGATATCGAGTCCGAAACTTTTAAACTCATGGTAGCGCTACAGGCCTAGAGTCTAGAGGAGTGGCCGCAGCTTAAATGTGTAATATTGTTGGTTTAAGTCGTTAAATTTAGTTATTTTAGTTTATAAATCTGTAAATGTATAAAAAAACTTTCCTTTCATGAAAAAATAAAATAAAATTTTACCCTTGGGGTACGGAACCTTAAAGATCGTCCAACGCCATAAATACGCAAAATTATTTCCAATAAACCGATGTAAGCTAATTTTAATACATCCTCTCTAAAGTATTAAGACGCACGGTAGATGAGTACTTTTCATCGGGTGTATTTTTATCTGCGATCAAAATAAGGGTAATCATTTAAAAAAGACCTACCAGTTTACGTTGAGTAGTGTGCAATTTGTCCTAGTGCTTGCAACACTTGACAAGTATGGCGGTAGGGTTGCCATACTTTTGGAATTTAATAATAGAAAAATGAATCCGTGTGTGTTGCTAAGTACGAATTTTGAGAAGGTGAAATTGTCAGGGGAAGGTTTTTATGGGACAGAAAATTCATGGGAAATTGAGAATTGATGCTATAAAATTCATCGAGTCCACTAATTCAAAGAAATCCCACACACGAAAGAGTTTGTATTACGGGTTCTAATAATAACAGAGGTATACAAAAATTAACTGGCTCGGTGGAACAGTGGTTATTGACTCAGGTTCAAAACCTACGGTTCCAAGAGTCGTGGGTTCGATTCCCACTCGGGACAAATATTTGTGTGACGAACATCGGTGTTTGTTCCGTGTCTGGGTGTATTATTAAATATATTTAAGTTTATTTGTGTATCCACTGTTGATCCTGATTTCCGTAACACAAGTGCTTAAGCTACTTACCACGGGATCAGATCAAAGTATGTGATGTTGTGTAATATTTATACAAAAATTGATAAATAAACACCTAGTAAATGGTCATGATATAAATATTTGTCCAAGGTAACCCACAAATATTAAAATTACATTACCAAATGCGCATCGTAAATAATAAAATGTATGGGAATGATGTTAGACGCGATAAATCACGTGGCCAATTTTATGTCAATCCCATACATTTTATTCTTATCGAACTTCGTTATCGTTTTGATATTGTTACTTTGTCTACGGCACCTGTTCCTTCATTTTGTTTCGTTTTGCTACGCGTAAAGACTAAAGAGGGGTTCGACTTCTGGGTCGGGCCAACTTTGTGTGAGTGTTAATGTTGAGAAATTCCTCATTTTGGAGTTTGGAAGTCGGCGGATGCACTGATGCACTATCGTGTCACAGAAAGACATGTCGAATTGTCATCACGCCTAATTATGAAAGTGTGGGAACGGAGAGTGCATTCATATTTGCGCACACACTTGTGCACTATGTCCTCCGCAGTCTGATATCCATTAAGATTGGGCGCCATCGCAAAAATCGATCGTATACCCTTATTTTAGAGACATCGTCTTAAGACTATGGAGTTTTATGGGCATTATCATCAGCCCATATACGTCCCCACTGCTGGGGCACGGACCTACCCCAAACTATGGCGATCAGGCTTTAGTCAACCACACTGGCCAAGTGTGGGTTGGTCGACTACACAACCTCAGAATTTCTTCGTAGGAGCACCAACGAAAGGTTTCCCCCACGATGTTTTCCTTCACCGTAAAAGCGATGAATAATCGTACATATGAATTTCAAATTTGAAAAACACAGTGGCACGTGGCGCGTTTTGAACTGGCGACCTCTCGCATGGCAAGCAACGACCTTAACCACTTGGCCATCGACGCGTTTTTACTTTTCTAGCGACGTCACCGTCTTATGATAAGACAGCCCTGCCAATACCAGTTGCGAGACTACGACCAGTCGTGTTACAGTAATAATGACGGATCGGTTTTTAATAATTCGCCAGCGTGAACCAGTTCGGGAACTATAAGCCCGGATTATGGGCCGTTGATAGTTTGATAGGTTTGTTTTATGCAATGACACGCGGTGGAATGCTAAGTGATTTGGGTATAATCCGGATCATTGAGAGCTAATGTCATCAGTTTCATCAATGGCTGTGATAGTAATCTTTCTGAACCTATTTTGGCTACACTCAAGAGCGCTCTTGAAGATGACTCTGATAATACCTTTCTGGACAGCTTTTGGCTATGGCCAAAACCTATCGCCTATGGACTGGCTCGGTGGAACAGTGGTTAGTGACCCAGGTTCACTACCTACGGTTCCAAGAGTCGTGGGTTCGATTCCCACTCGGGACAAATATTTGTGTGACGAACATCGGTGTTTGTTCCGTGTCTGGGTGTGATATTAAATATATTTAAGTATATTTGTGTATTCACTGTCGTTTCTGATTTCCGTAACACAAGTGCTTAAGCTACTTACCACGGGATCAGATCGATGTATGTGATGTTGTGTAATATTTTTATTTATTTATCTAATCGACCGATTGAACGCTAATCTAGTTAAATCATCCCTCCCTTCTATAATTCCTGAATGAAGATCTTGAAGGGTGTGAAGCGATATCTAAGCAGGCCTTCAAGGTGAGTCTGATATTCTGAATAGGGTCTATAGTGCTTGTCGACGTAGATCTCACGATCGCTAAGCATCAGGTGGAGTGAAGTCAAACTTATGTCTCAGTCATGGAAACAAGTACACCAGTAATGTTTAGTATTTTTGGATTTTTGTACAAAGGATATTTATCTCTTGGATTCTTTCAAAACCAATGAGTCAGGTTGATTTATTAAGTGTTTGTAAATTGGTAATCCAATTTCTATATATGACTGTAAAATAAAGCGTGGCCTCCTTTAGCGAACCCCACATCATCGTTCTATGTTATCTTCGTAGTTAACCCATAAACAAAAGCAATTATGACGCAGTTAGAACTAATGACATCATCAAACGCCGCCATTTTGTCGCCGCTCCTGTTTACCCCAATCAAATTGGGGCAGGTTTGTCCAAAGCTTTTACGTTTTGTAAACCTCTGTCACGGTTTAATATCTGGGTGTGTCGGTTAATTAACAAATTGATTTACTTTCAACCTACTTCTAAAAGGGGTTCGTCGAGAAATATGTTTCTAATGATTTTTTTATTACCTTGATTTCAAACTATTTAATTTAATAGGTCAGTCAGTGGATACCAGTCACAACTATCTGTCCGGTGGTTGGTGAACGGTATACGGGTAAGCGAACCCGGCTCCTCGAGCTACTCAGTCCAAATCATCCGGGGCAATAGTATCCTTCCACCCCTTTTCCTTCCCTCGTCATACATCCTTGCTACTCGTGGGAACGCAATGACCTTGTTAAAACAATGCACAAGGCAGAACGGCGGCGACGTGGTCCACAACCCGTCACGTCACGTTTCCCACAGAGGTGAAAAGAGGATCGCTGGAAGTGATCTCTGCCTACCCCTCCGGGGAAAAGGCGTGATTGTATGTATGTATGTATGTATGTAATTTAATTTCATATTTTTTTATACCATACTAGGCTAACAAGGTGATCTTACTCCACATGATGGTAAGCAGTAGTGAGATCCATATATGAGGTCAACAGGCACATTAGACCAATTGAGCCTGTCACAATCACTCTGAAGGCCTGCTTAAATGAAGTTTCACGATCCCGCCTGAAGCGCCCGTGATCATAGGAGGGAAAGAAAACATGAACATCTATCTATTGAGATGAATGTGGACTGCAATATTCATTATCCTTCCTGGTGGCGTATCAATTCGCAGTAGGGTTGGATGCTAGCTTGAACAGTTCAGGGCATCACTACCTGAGTTAGCAAGGAAGTTTCCATCAATGATAGATCGCGGCGGGCACGGCAGTAAACTACCCTCATTTGTCTTCGCTCGCGTGTTGAATTCGCGATGCCCCGGGTTGCTGTCACTATTTTAGGCCCGGCATTGTCAAGGACGAAAATAAACGTTCCATGAAACTAGACACTATCTGAGCGCCAAGTTGTGGGGAGGTTTTGAATGTTGATCGTGTTTTTTTTTGCTTGTAGTTTTGATACAAGTTCTGATGTAAAACTTTGGGAAGGCACTTCTGGGTTTTGATAGGGAATGGTCACAGTGCTCTTTACAATTGAACTACCCTCACTGCGAATTAGTAATATGATGTTGCAGAAATGCAAATGTTTATGATTTACGCACATATTTGCATGGAATGAAAACAAGTAAATCCAGTAGGAAAATATGCTATAAAATAAACATAAAGATTTAGAATTACTTTCGATACTAAAACTATAAAATAATTATAACTTGAAGTGAATCATTACATAAGCTATGCCCAAAAAGGGTATATGATGACAATATAAGCAGGCCTTCAGGGTGAGTGCGACAGGCTCAATACAATCTATTGTGCCTGTCGACCTCATATTTGGATCTCACTACCGCTTACCATCAGGTGGAGTGAGGTCATCTTGTAAGCCTTTTCTATAAAAAAAAAACAATGTATGTTAGATTTACTGTTTTTGTAATACTTTGACTTTGAAAAAGGAATTTGTGTACTAGTGTATGTACCCTAAGCAAATAAATGATTCTTCAAAAAAAAATATAATGGTGGTAAGACATCTGTGAAATTACATTGGTTCTTATTAAGGAAATTCGTTTTTAAGAAACACTGATGTTGTAATCGGTGATGATTACTGTCTTTAACAACATGATTCTATACTTGGCCCATTCAGTCAGTGCTCCCTTAAATTCCTCGCCATTGTACTTCAATTTTGAGTCTTATGTCTTACGAAATAAGAGACTCTTTATAACTTTTTCGAAATTGCGTCAATTTACGTAGCAAGCCAGTGAATGAATGACGTGATTATGTGATTTAATATCTTTCAACGTAATTTCCATGCCTTTCCGTGGTATTATGTGTTTTTCATGTAACTCGTAGCAAACTGAGCAATGACAGGAATTAACGGACAAACAATATTCACGATACTAGATATTATGTAAATACATATAATATAGTTAAGGAACTTAAAAAAAAAACAAAATGTATATATTTATGTAGGCAATTTACATGCACTTATAAATCAAGTCAAATTAGTAATAATAAGATTATACCACTGGTTCGGAACGCCGATTCTACCGAGAAGACTCCAGCAAGAAACTCGATAGTACATACTCGTACATACATACATACATATACATACATACATGAGTGAATAGACCAACGAGGCAGTCAAATAATAATGCATTTATCAAGTCGCTGCACCTAGCATTGACTGGTCTCACAGCATATAACCATTTATATACTACATTACAGTAGTTTCGAATCCAAGTTACGTTTTTAGCACACCAAATTACAAAGTACAAAGACAAGCTATTTCAGGAGTCAGACATTGAGGTCGTTTTCATTTTCAGCTATTCACATTTCAGACAAGTTCAAAACGGGAAACTTCAGGCCGTAGCAGTAATTAGGCTATTCCGTGTTGATGCCGATTAGGTTTGTTACAGTGAACAAAGACGCAGTGAATAAATAAATAAATAAATTAAAGAAAAAAAAAGTTCAGCTGATTTGACTAGCTTGTTGGTAAAAGCATCGATGGCCGAGTGGTTAAGGTCGTTGCTTGCCATGCGAGATGTCGCCTTTGACTGTTGATTCAGATTTCTATAACACACGTGTTTGCCTTATTATCTGATCAATAGTTCTTCATTACATTGAGAACAAAGTACCAGCCGATTTCCTTTATTCGTCCCCACTGCTGGGGCAAGGACTAACCCTAATCTAGGGCGATCAGGCCTTAGTCCAACACGCTGGCTAATTTCGGGTTGGTAGACTACACAACCTAAGAATATCCTCGTTGGTGTGCAAGATGTTTTCCTTCACCGTTAAAGCATCGAATAATCGAACATTTGAATTTCAAATTAGAAGAACACAGTAGTACGTGACGGGGTATGAACTGGCGATCTCTCGCATAGCAAGCAACGACCTTAACCACTCGGCCATCGACGCCTTTTTAGAAATGGAGTTTCTATACTGTCATTATTCTCACTTTGTTGATAATTAGTTGACGGAGCGTTGTATAGTATCTAAACATGGTTCGTGAACTATTCCCGTGGTTTAGTTTTCCAGTAATATCTAAATAATTGTCCTGAATTCAAAAGTTATTCAATTAGAATAGTTTTTGAGCTATACCTAATGTTTCATAGCAGTGCTATGTAGTTGTACAAGTATACTTATTAGTCCTTATGTATTTCAGAGATGTGTGAGTTTTTCTGTAATGAAATTACTCAGCCCGGAGTTAGGAAGTTGGCGGTTGAACGCCCGTGCCTCGGAAAGCACGTTAAGCCGGTGGTCCTGCGCCCGATCTCTCATCGGTCATGTCGGATTGCCGTCTCACCGAAATATGAGAGTTAGGGAATAGAGAGTGCACTTGTGTTTGCGCGCACACTTGTGCACTATAATATGTCCTGCGCACTTGGCTGATCGCAATTGAGATCGGCCGCCATGGCTGAAATCGGTCGGACGACTTATTTAAGAGATAGGGAAGATATGTTGTTGCAATTACTGGACATGATATTTCTAAATATAGAATTACCAGGTCAAGATATTGCTACTTTTAATTTTTACTCAACTTATTTCGCTTGCTTAAAGTTATAGTTAAATAGGCGTAAGTAAGGCCTATGTCTAGCAGTGGAAAGGAATGGTCTAATGATGATGATGATGATGATTAAGGCGTATTTTATTTTCAACCCTTAATAGGGCACAACATGTAGAAACATTTCATTGGTTTTCAGAGATATTACAACTGCATGAGATTCGAAATCGTGATGAGATCTACTTTCCTGTTGTTTGTGAAACTCTGTTAATCAATACATAGTATAAAACAAAGTCGCTTTCGCTGTATGTCCGTATGTATGCTTAGATCTTTAAAACTACGCAACGGATTTTGATGCGTTTTTTTTAATAGATAGAGTGATTCTTAAGGAAGGTTTGTATGTAAAATTTACCCGAAGCGAAGCGAGGGCGGGTCACTAGTGGCAAATAAAGCATAATTATTGTTACAAATTGAAATAGGGTGGTTATAATGGAAGAAGACTCTGTATAATATTACATTATGGTGTGTGTAACCTTCAGGGTGACATTGTGGTAACATCGCGATGTGGTAGGGTCGTCACGCGATAATTTCGACTGAACACCATTATCGCAACTTCCTAGTAATTATGGAAATTTGCGCCAAGGCGATGGCTAATGCGACGAAGATGGTTTTTGTTGGTTGCAGCTGGTTTTATGATGTTTTGACAAAAAGGGTTGTGACGTCAGATGTCTGGTGTAAATGGGTTTGGTAGTCTGAAGGTTGTGGTTGACATTAGGCAGTATCCAAGGTTTCGAGGCTTCTGACTAATGGCTAACTAAATGATTCACAACCTGAGTTTATACTGAGTATGATTTTGGTAATCTGTATAGTGCGATTCTTTATACTATCAACTTACTTTTAAAACTCTTAGAGTTTTCTCTTACAACACGTTCTTTTTTTATTTAAATACCTGAATCATATCATTGGTGGCCAAAGGTCTCCTCCACAGGTGAACAGAATAAGTGAACCCGCCTGGCTTTTCTAAGAGTCGTGGGTTCGATTCCCACTCGGAACAAATATTTGTGTAATGAACGGTGAATTGGTGTGGGTGCTGGGTGCGTTATTTGTATATATTTTAGTTTATCTATCTACAGGCGTCTCTCATCCGTACCACTAGTGCTTACCACGCTTGCACTAGTGGTACGGATATCAGAGACGTTTTGAAATATTTAATTTTTTCACAAAATTTAACAACGTGAAGTTGTAAAATATTTTTTTATTTTTCAGTCAGGGGATACCAGTCACAACTATCGTCCGGTGGTTAGTGAACGATATACGGGTAAGCGACCCCGGCTCCTCGAGCTACTATCGACTCAGTCCGAATCATCCGAGGCGATAGTATCCTTCCTCCCCTTTTCCTTCCCCCGTCATATATCCTTGCTACTCGTGGGAACGCAATGACCTTGTTAAAACAATGCACAAGGCAGAATGGCGGCGACGTGGTCTACAACCCGTCACGTTTCCCACAGAGGTGAAAAGCGGATCGCTGAAGTGATCTGCCTACCCCTCTGGGAAAAAGGCGTGATTTTATGTAATGTAATGTAAATATTTAACCGACTTCAAGAAGGAGGATGTTCCCATTCGTATGAATGTTAGTTTTTTGTATGTATTTATGCTCCGTAAGTGATTACCCGATTAGAATTTAACATGGTCTGATGATCGGAACCCAGAAAAATCGAAGACAACCCTCATATTGTAAAGTCGCATGTAAAGATTTATGTGTATTTTTCAAAGCTACACTTGGACTTAACTCACCTGGTCATAATGATTAAGGCTCAGCTGACGATGAATCAGCTCCCCATCATTTCCTTAAATGTTAGAAATCAAAGAATAATTATTTCAATACTGTTTGCATATTTAGACAACAGTTAAATATCAGTAGTATTTAAGGTGACCTGATTAAGGTACAAGAGTTAAAACTTAATTATTTATGTACTGTACGCACATGGAAGTCAAGAGTTAGTTCCAAAATCAGCGGAAGCCAAAAAAACATAAGAACAAAAAAATGTAACACTAAAACAAGGAAAAAAAAAGAACCGCCCTCAAAAAACGGGTGGGTAAAAACACAGGGGGTAAAAACCGGGACACACTAAAAATTACAACACAATCTACTTACACATAATATTGTTTTTTACTGGGCAAACAAAATAACACGGACATTCTTTCTTACTACTACAAACTTACTACTAACACAAAATATTCTCTTACTAGGTAGTTTCTCATCAATGTAAGCGCCTGGTAAAGTTACCAACTTAACTCACAAACTATGCTAAGTACTGAGAGCTGTTGTTTCAAAGTTGGGTGACAGTTGGCGACTTTTATCGCTATGTCCTGCGAAGAACTAGTTTCTTGATTAACTTTCGCAGTAGTAAACACTTAATATTTGAACTTAGGTAACTAATACCACTTTTTTCTTGTAGTGTGAATTTAGTTGCGTTTTGACGCGGTATTTTTGAGCGTTAAGTTGTGACCTCCCTAATGTTAAAAATGCTTAAATAACTCTATCTGTCTGTCTGTAAAACTAGGTAATGTGAATCGATTTCATACGAATAAGATATGTATAAAGTTTTATACATAGATAGTCAAAAGACTGATAAAGGGTCGTGAACTAGCGCGTTCACATATATTCAAATACCTATGTGTATACGCGTGAAAGCCAAATTTATATCCGCCAAGAAGACGTAAAAACCGCGACACAAACTACTTGCACTCAGAGGAAGATCTGAGAAAAAAATATGCACTAGAATTTGAATTAATTTTCCGACTTCGCTGTACGGGACTAGTGTTTTACTCAATGAAAATTCAATAGGACCGCATTGAGGGTGAAAACGTAGTTTTGTTATAATTCCAATCTTGCAAAATTAAAATTAAGAAGCGTGAAATTGTCATCTTACACGATTATTGGTTGACTGAATCGTTCAGTTACCATTGTTACTAATAATATAAGACATGGAACAAATGACCGAGGCTTTTTCAAATGCGTTATCAAACCGGTCAAAATTTACGTTTAGAATAAGCATAGAAGTGTTACGTAGTATTTATTATTTTTATAAGAAAATAGAATAAAAAGAATAAAAGAAACAGAAGATTGTACTAGACAAAACTTTTTAGTTATTTCCCAAGTTTTAAGTTATCGTGATGGAATTTTACTGCGCATCGCGATACAGCTACCACTTGCAAGCCAAGCAGCTCTACTTAACTTGAAACCTACATAGTTACAATACTAGTAAGTTACATCAAGTATTTTAATACTTATTGTTTTTGTTTCTAGTAGTATCAGGATCACAGTTTGATTTTTTGCGGAGAAAACTTAAGATACCTACTTAGGGTACACATTATGGGTCTACACTTTAGGTGTAACATAGCAAATACATAGCTTACTGCCCGACGTTTCGACTGGATTGAACCAATCCTGGTCGCGATCGAACTGAAAAAAACTTACAATACTTAAGATAACATCAAACTATCATGGTTACACACATTACAAAACTGAGATTGTCCGGGATATTCTGTTTTATTGAGCTCCCGATATTTCGGCACTTTTGCAAGCGCCATGATCACAAATCTGTTGACTGATTTTAACTTAAGATAATTACCTGGCTGAAGCCTTAAACGACTTCTTTAATCTATAGTAGTAGTTTTTTGAAAAGTCTTTATATCCAACATTATAAACGATTTAATGATGTTTGCGAATTTAAATATATAACTTTGTTATAATAGTGTATTTTTTATATTTTACAATATGTTGAAAATTAAATAAACTTTGCATGGCTAATGCCTCAAGAATTAGCACCATGATAGTTTTATGGTAAAAACCTCAAATTTAAAGGTTACTTTAAATTTAACGCTTAGTTTATTTAATTGAACACCGAATCTCTCACAATAAAAAAATATAATTAGTTTTTTTAATTCAGTAAAAATACTAAATCTGTATTTTCTTTGAATACATTGAATAAAATAGTATATCTATCTGAAACCAATTTAATCTCGAGCAAACCCAGGGCAGACCGCTAGTGGCGTGCAAATTGCAATCTTCCTTATTGCCGTCCGATAGTGCGGGGCTGCGGTAAACAGGCATTAGTAACGATACGAACAGGTGTGGGTTACTATTTCGATCTGGTGTGGAATTGTTGCTTTTTGCCATACAAAGGAATATACATGATGTTGTGAAGTCAAAGTCAAAGGAAAAATTCCTTTATTTTTATACACCATGAAATTTTAATGGTGGTTTTCCCGCAGTAAAATGATTCTATCTTAGTAGCACAATAGATCTGTGCAGTTGTTTTTTATTGCAATCAATAAATGCCGGTTTTACGAAAGGTATTACCGAAACTCGAAAGCACGTTCGAACCGCTTTATTACCTAGGGCGTAGAGCGTCTTTAGCTTGAAGCATCGATTCCATGCGGCAAGCAGTACCTCATTACGGCACATCTTATAAAAGAACGAAAGCTTCTCTCGTTATTGAGTTGGAAAATTATTATTTTGATAATTAGAAAAAAAGAAAAGGAGGTTCTCAATTCGTCTATATTTTTTTTTATGTTTGTTACCTCAGAACTTCCGCCTGGGTGAACCGATTTGGATGTTTTTTGTTTTATTTCAAAGCTGGGGCTTCCTGTTTGGTCCCATAGCAATTTGGTTCAGTTCTGATAACGGCACCCATAAATGATGGAAGGTCAACTCCTTAATTGTTAGGAGTAAAAGGATAATTCTTTCAAAACTGTATGCATATTCAGACTACTAGTTATCAAATGTAACACTAAAAAGTATGAAAAAAAATTAATACCGCCTTCAAAAACCCGAGACACTTAAAATAACAAAATAATATACGAACATTTATAATTATCTGGGTAGGAATTTGATATGTTTTTGAAGGCGGTGCCAAACAACAACGAACATACTCTGTGCTTTTCTGCACGAAATACAAACGGCACCGCCTTTGGTTTGAATATGAACATACGACGTGACAATCTTTGTCCTAATAATATCAGCCATGGCAGCCGATCTCAATGATGATCATAATTGCGCATGACTAAATAGTGCACAAGTATGTGCGCAAACACAAGTGCACAACTCTGTTCTTTCACTCTCAAAACGCGGTGAAACGAATCCGTTAAGACTGACGAGAGATCGGGCGCAGGACCATCGGCTTAACATGCTTTCGAGTCACGGTAGTTCATCCACTAACTTCCTGATTCTGAGGGCCTACCATGAGTTGGCTATCGTAAACTTACGTACGATAAAAACCTATCGAGTTGTTTTTTTCATATGGCCGATTCTAGTTCTTCGCGTAACCACCAGGCGGCGCTGTACAAGTTTTTCATAGACATATTTACGTAGGCGATATCGAGCGCGTAAGTTTTAAACTCATGGTAGCCCCACTGGCCAGAGTAATTTGTTTGACACAAAAATGTAAACTCGACCCGGAATTCGAACTGGGGACCTTTAGGTCTGGCCGCTTACCACAGACTAACAAGCTGTATAAATTTATGTACATTACACATGAATAATTCTAATTAAAGGAAATATGAAAACCAAATTCAAAGGGTTTCAGGTAAAAAATAGCATTTATTTTTACCTGAATTTATCATGTTTCCTTAGAATATTTTCCTATATAGCTAAGTTATTTTTAAGAATACATCCTGTATACTTCAAAGATGGTGGAAAACAATTGCAATTTTTCTGATAGGTGGATATTTGTTTTCTCTTCCGCATTAAATCCTTACTAATATTATGAATCTGAAAGTAACTCTGTCTGTCTGTCTGTCTGTTACGCTTTCACGCATAGAGTACTGGGCCGATTTAAATGAAATTTGGTACAGATATAGTCCAGAGCCTAGGAAAGGTTATACTTTTTAACCGACTGCGCTATAAGGAAGTAATGTTTTACCCGTTAAACGTCTCTACGCGGACGAAGTCGCGGGCGGAAAGCTAGTAAAATATAATCTTCATTGTAGGTGAATAAAAACGAATGAACAACATAATAAAGGTGTGCTTTGTATTATTTTAGTACAAATACAAATTAATCACTGAAATATACGTACGTATATATTACCTACTAACGACATCTAACGGAATTTAAGGGTTCATTCTTAAAACTTCACTTCGTCTATTTGGGAGATATTTTACGATTATACATTTTAAACAGATATTATTTAAAATATGTTTCAGTAAAATTGATAGGTATTTTGTCAAGCATTTTGTAATTACCGAAACTTGTTTTTGAAAGTTTTTATAAACAGATTGCGCTGCCATCTTTTGAATTATACAAGAACTAAATAGTATGCGTACTATGTTACTTGCGGCAAGATAACTCAAACTTACATAGCGATGGTAAAGATGGCGCTTACGATGACATTTCATCCTTACTAATAGTATAAATGCGAAAGTAACTCTGTCTGTCTGTCTGTTACTCTTTCTCGCATAGAGTGCTGAACCGATTTATATCCGAGAAAGGACATATGCTTTACTTTTTAATCGACTGTGCTATCTATAAAGAAGTAATGTTTTACCCGACAAACATCTCTACGCGGACGAAGTCGCGGGCGGTAAGCTAGTATTCTACATTTAACTTATTTACAACTTGTGACACCCCATCACTTCACTTCGGATGAATTTCACATAAAAACCTTCTTGTTGAATATCCCTCTTTTCTCCCTCTTGAATAAAAAAACGGTCACTTGATTCAAAATCCGTTGCGTAGTTACAAACTGTTAGTTTAAATCCTGTAAGACCTACTTTTAACAGACCTCGCTGTAAAGAAGTCCGTTAAAATACACAAATACATTTTAAAAAAAACATTCATGTTCAATATACAAACGTTTCTCCCACCCAAGGGAATTGAACCCACTACTCCTGGCTGGAGAGACAGGGGCTGTCCCAAATGTGCCATCAAGCCACTCCAAAAGGCATTATAGAACAAAAGTATTTTCTTTTCCATTCAGATAAAAGTTCAATAGCATTCGAAATCTATTTTGAACTTAAGTTACAATCTCGATATTCAACGTTTCCAAGTGAAAAATGTAAATTCAAGATAAGAACTAACTTCCTTTGATTCTGATAAAGCGTATTACCGACACTACGATCAGGTTTGGAGCAAGAATTCCTTTTGGATTTGGATATTTTCGCGATTCCAATTTAAATATTCCACGGATCAAGATTAGGGGAGCGGAATAGATATTGAGAAAAAGTTCTGAGGGATACATTGTGTGGAGGTGACTCTACGAAAATTATTTTCAGTCATGGGCCAATTTCAAATTCTTTGTTAGCCCAAGGACTGGCCCTTATACGAATGTCGGGTCGGTCCTTTTCGTGAGTTTTTCACTCAAAATATTTCACAACCCGAGGTCAAGAAGTTGTCAGATGTACATTCAAATAAGGCGTCCGATCTCAATTGAGATCACTCAAGTGCGCAGGACATATTATAGTGCACAATTGTGCGCGCAAACACAACTGCACTCTCTATTCCCTTACTCTCATAATTCAATGAGACGGCAATCCGACATGACCGATGAGAGATCGGGCGCAGGACCACCGGCTTAACGTGCTTTCCGAGGCACGGGCGTGCAACCGCCAACCGGGCTGAGTAATTTCATTACAGAAAAACTCACACAAATTTTGCCCGACCCCGGACTCAAACCGGGGACCTCTAGGTCCTAACGCAGCACTTGCTACCAATAGACCAACGAGGCAGTTACGCTCCGAAATATGGGACTGTGGGAACAGAGGGTGCATTATAATAATTTCCTCAAAGTGGGCTCTACAAAATGAGTCATCGAGATAGTTAAAAAAAACTAAAACCCAACTACGACAAAAAACGACGCTGAAAAAGTATAAAACAAGACTTTTAGAACACTGAACTGAACAAAGTTGCTTATGTAGTTCCAAGTAAATGGACACAGTAGACTCTACCAAAATGCTTATGTTGAAAATTGACAATAATGTCATACAATACTATTTTGAAGTATGCAATATTTACTATGTAGAGATAAGTTTTCATGTTTGGAAAACCGCAGTCACACGTTGTCAAAGTGCTACGGTAGGTAGGTACTTGTGTATGGAACGTGTGACTACGCCTTTCCAAACATGAAAACTTATCTCTACATAGTAAATATTGCATACTTCAAAATAGTATTGTATGACATTATTGTCAATTTTCAACATAAGCATTTTGGTAGAGTCTACTGTGTCCATTTACTTGGAACTACATAAGCAACTTTGTTCAGTTCAGTGTTCTAAAAGTCTTGTTTTATACTTTTTCAGCGTCGTTTTTTGTCGTAGTTGGGTTTTAGTTTTTAACTTTTTATTATTTGTACTATTTTGGTGTTAAAGTGTATTTGTGGCGCATAATATTATGAAAAGTTAAATTGATGAACCAACATGTTTTATATTTTAAGGGGACGTAGTAAAGAAGCTATGAACGAAAAGATGTGAACTATATGCAATCAGTCCATGAATATACGTAAAGACACATGCAAATGCTAGTAATATATATATATTTAAAATGTACAAGTAAAGCGCTTTCCAATGATACCAAACACGGCGTATTTATCTTAACTTTATTTTTTTACTCTGTATGTTTTGTCCGCTAGTGGGCGCCACATTAGATTTTGTGAAACCCTATATAGCCTATAACCAGCGGACAATTAAGACGCTTCTAATGATATGTCATTTGTCGAATTCTGACAAGCAATTTAGAAGTTATGTGGAAACAGATGAACATACATACATACATACAAACATACATACATACATACATAGCCTGTCAAAATCATAACCCTCCTTTTGCTTTGCCGTAGTCGGGTAATAATAGGCCTTCAGGGTGAAGGCGACACGTCCCTTGGGAAACTTACGACAGCTTACCATAGGTGGAGTGAGGTCATTCTGGACACCTAAAATAAAAAAAATATTGATAGAGTCTCTCTCCACACCTCCCCGATACGGCCGATAGCCGTCCATCCGGAGTTCGGAGTCCGGGATATCTTAATTACGTGCGAGCGATCCCGGGCCCCACCACTACTACCACCTGGGATACAAGTAAATACCAAATAATTGTCTCCTATGACTCAGTCCACTTCTGGACATCATCATCATCATCATAATCGTCTCCATTGAGGGACACGAGCCTATCCTAAACTAGGGCGATCGGCCTCTGTCAACCACGCTGTCTTGGTGCTGGTTAGTCAACTTTACACAAATTAAATATTTGCCTTTATGGTATACTAGCTGACCCGGCGAACTTCGTACCGCCTTAACGTAGCTTTGATGCACTAATTTATTTTGTTTACCGACTTCGAAAAAGTAGGGGGTCTCTCAATTCGACCGCTTATATGCTTTTTATAGTTGACAGTCGTCCCATCTTAGGTATGCCGTATGAGTAAGTATCTATTCAATTTGAACTGGAATCCATAATATCCTCCATATAAAATTTAATCCTTATTTCCCTGGTCTCGCCATAACTGAGAACTTTACTAATCTCATATTTTTACTCATATCCAGCAATACAATAATTGCTTTCAAATTACTTCATTTGGCGTAACAAAATTTATTCGAACCAGATTTTTGCCTACTTTCAAGGTAAATAAGGATAATGGCAAAAACTATGAGTTAAATTTCAGAACGCAACAAACTTCGCATAGCTTATTTAGTGGTATGTGGTAATTTAACCGCGCCAACAATATTTTTTTTAAAGTTTTTGATAAAGTTTGTTTTGTTTTAAAGACTAAGAGTTTTCTGTTTGCTAATAAGTATTTGTTAATCAAATTTAGTTCACAGCTTAATATCGATTTTTGATAACTCTTCTACCCAATATTACAATAGGCCTATTTTGCTGGCTGCTGGATGAAGAAGGTATACTATTAAAATAATGGTTTGATATTATTTGGAATTCTCCCCGAGATATTACAGTTTCAATAGCACATCATTTGGGTGAGCTCAAAACGCTTCATACAAATATCGCAGCACACTATGACGTCACAACGTGTAATACTGTATGCATATCGTAAGAACTTTGTTCAGCAGCTATATCAAATGTTGCTTATACGAATATATTTTCATAGTGAAAGTTACTACTAATTTGTATTTTATACGATGGCATAGCATTTTTAGATTCGCACTTTTGAAATGGACTTTCCCACCCAACTTCAAATGTCTATTATTGTCTCAAATCCTTAGAAACTTTAATTTAGATTTGACTTATGTTATTAATTTACCTATATCTTACTATTAATTGTGAAATCGCATGCAAAATTTGACTTAGAAAACTACCCTATTGTGTCGGTCGATGGAAAAATGTGTGACAACTTCACAATCGATCTTCACCAAATTGTTGTGCAAACGCTGACCAACTTCTTTTGCTGAATTGCCCATAAAATATATTTGCAAAAATTTCGTGTGTAGAGATTTAATATCTACTTATCCGATTTGATGAACCGTATTTATTGTAGTGCGATCAGCTCGTCTTTTCTTCTGAACCAAAAACGTGATGATTGAAAAATGTTTGTCAAAGAACCTTCTTTATTATTTGGTCACTGTAGATATCGAATTTTGTCAATAAACGAACACGACAATTAGATGTCGCTTTATTGCTAAATGAAAATCTCTGAAATAGACAATAATTGAATAATATAGATGCATGTTGTCGATTCAAGACCCTTATAATAATCTGAGGTATTATTTTCGGAAATAAAACTCAAACAAATAACTTACACAAATTAATGTCTAAAACAAATACCTAAATATAACAGTACCTACCTAAAGTTTCCAGACATTTTACAAAACAAATATTTCTGGACGATACTCTTATTCCAATTAGGTATGAAGCTTTTGTGACAGATGTGAATTTAACACTACCGGGGAAGTACCCTTTGAAATCGATACACCGCGGCAACGATTCTCGATTTGTAACTTATTTTAATCGAATTAACTTTCAAAAACTAAGGTTGAAAGAAATTGTCGAAAGAACAGTATTAAAAGACATGCAAAACTTCTAATCTTGTTTTTTGTCGAAAAAAGAAATACACGATTGCATGTTTAGAATAATAATTATATAGATATATAATGACGTAAATAATTATAGTCAAGATTTTAAAAATGTATACTGAGTTTAAAGGACCATAACAGTTATACTCTCGTGTAAAAAACTCGTCAATGAAGCAGCATCATTGCCGCCCGATTCATTTTCATTCGCGAATGAACGGTTTAACTAACTGAATACTTGAGGCACGTCACTAAGTTTAAAAGTAAAACATAAACCATAGTACGTAACTGCATTCGCGCAAAAAATATTATTATATTTTGAAGTTCAGATTTAGAAACAATAGTTAAATCAAAAACAATGGGGGGATGGGGCCCTACCAAGATCTTTGGGCCCAAGCCAACCTCACGTGCAAGTGCGTACCCCTGCTGACCAACGAACGAGGCTCTGGCACCAGCTTTCCCTTCGGGGTTGGGTGGTCGGACGGCAGTCGCTCCCGTAAAAGCGAAACTCGCCACTCAAAATGGTAAGAAAAGTAAGGAAAAGAGCCAGAGATAGGGCGCCGCCGCAAAACGGCGCGCAGGAGTTTCGCCCGACTCCTGTGGCAAGTGGGCTAGGGCTACCGCGTTGGGGACGGACGCGGCTAAAGACGTTAGCCCCAACCCCACGGAAACTCCGCTTCGCGACGTGGAACGTGGGCACGCTTACCGGTCGCGCGAGAGAGCTGGCCGACGTACTCACCAGGCGGAGGGTGGCAGTGGCGTTCCTGCAGGAGACTCGGTGGAAAGGCAGCAGATCCCGGGCCATTGGGAATGACTACAAGCTGATCTACACAGGAGCACCTAGTGGAGAGAACGGGGTTGCGGTAGTGCTGTCCGGGGAGTTGCAGGATGACGTGTTGGAGGTGAAACGCTACAGCGACCGCTTAATGGACGTAACGGTGCTTATCGAAGGGGTTACGACCCACTTGATAAGCGCATACGCTCCACAGGCTGGTTGCAGCGACACCGAAAAGACTTCATTCTGGGATAGACTTGGAGAGGTGCTGCGTGGAATCCCACCATCTCAGGGAGTCGTTCTGGGTGGCGATCTGAACGGTCATGTGGGTGAGGAGCCTGAGGAGTTCGAGCGTGTACATGGTGGCTATGGGTACGGCAGACGCAACACTGAAGGGGAGAACATCCTCCAGTTGTGTTCGGCTGCCGACCTGGCTATTGTGAACACGTTTTTCCAAAAGAGGCCTGAACATTTAATCACCTACAGGAGTGGGCGGCACGCTACCCAGATCGACTTCCTACTCACTAGGAGGCACCACATCGGCAAAGTAGTCAACTGCAAGGTCATACCCGGAGAGAGTCTCACGGCACAACACCGTCTACTTGTCATGGATCTCTGCGTGAAGCCCAAAGCCAAAAGCTTTGAGCGCTGTCGGCGTCAAATAAGGTGGTGGCGGCTTGACGAAAACAAATCCCAGGTGTTCGTCTCAGCTATCGGCGACAAGTGCGCTGAGGCTGAGAACGAATCAGTTCAGAACCACTGGGACAGGATTCAGGCAACCATAACCGAAGCGGCGAAGTCAGTGCTTGGCACGTCTAAGGGTGGACGCAAATTTGACAAGGAGACTTGGTGGTGGAACGACGCAGTCCAGAGGGAGACTAGGGTGAAGAAAGCCTTCTTTAAAAAGTGGCAAGCGTCCAACTCTCCTGAAGATCGCGACGCATACAGGTCCGCAAAACGTGCAACAAAGAAAGCTGTTGCCAGAGCCAGGCGAGCCCACCTACAGCCGCTCTACGATAGGCTGGAATCGTCTGAGGGGCAGAAGCTTATCTATAGATTAGCACGTTCTAGGGTCAAAGCGGCACAGGATATCTCCAAGTGCCGCTGTGTTAAAGACCCTCACGGTGACCTACTATGCGAGGACCTCGCGGTGAAGGAGAGATGGCGCTCTTACTTCCACGAGCTGTTAAATAAACAGCATAGAGAAGTGCAGCCACCGGACCTCCCTCCGAATATTGGACTTGTGCCACCGGTAACGCCTGAAGAAGTAGAGAATGCTCTTCGCCGCATGAAGAATCGGAAAGCTGTCGGAGCCGATGGAGTCCCCATCGAAGCCTGGAAGGCAATGGGTGGTCGTGGTGTGGGCATCCTTACTAACCTTTATAACCGCATACTCAGCACCGGCGGGATTCCTCGCCAATGGAGACTGAGTGTTATCACCCCGGTCTTCAAGGGCAAGGGATCAGTGCAAGAGTGCGGTAGTTATCGCGGTATAAAGGTCATGTCCCACACCATGAAACTATTCGAGCGGATAGTAGACTCTCGAATCCGTCAGGAGTGCACTGTCTCTGGATGTCAATATGGTTTCCGCCCCGGTCACGGGACTATGGACCCCGTTTTTGCCCTAAGAATCATCATGGAGAAATACAGGACGAAGAACACGCCTCTCCACTTCCTATTTCTGGACATGGAGTTAGCCTTCGACTGTGTTCCGCGTGAGATGATTTGGTGGGCCCTGAGGTCCAAGGGAGTGCCAGAAACGTATGTTGATATCATTAGAGACATGTACTGTGATTCCGATTCTGTAGTTAGGACCGCTGTTGGCGACACTTTGCCCTTTCGTATAACCGTCGGAGTACACCAAGGCTCCGTCCTGAGTCCGTTTCTCTTCAGCCTGATATTAGACGTATTGTCAGACAGCATCAGAGACCACCATGAGCAGCCACCATGGCTACTTATGTATGCTGATGATATCGCGCTGGTGGACTCGGACAGGGGACGGCTGGTGAGACGTGTTAACACATGGAAGGAATCGCTTGAGAACGGGGGTCTAAAACTCAACGTGGCGAAGACAGAGTACTTGGCCTGCAACACTACAGATCCCATGTCCGTCCGCATAGGCGAAGACACGGTCGAGCGCACGGACCGGTTCAAGTATCTGGGATCTGTACTCCACGCGAACGGCGACATCGACTCCGACGTCAAGGCACGCATTGCTGCTGCTTGGGATAAATGGCGGGAGGTGAGCGGCGTCACTTGCGACCCTAAAATGCCGGTTAAGCTGAAGGGACAGGTCTATAAATCCATCATTAGGCCTGTCCTCTTATATGGTAGTGAAGCATGGCCATTACTTGAGCGGCACAAGCAGGAACTGCGGGTCACGGAGATGAAGATGCTGCGCTGGATGTCGGGAGTTACGCGAGCAGATCGCGTAAAGAACTCCCGAATTCGCGGCAGCCTTCATGTCCGGGACATCGCTGATAAACTGCAAGAGTGCCGCCTACGTTGGTACGGTCATGTTTTACGGAAACCGGCAAACTACGTAGGGAACAAGTGTCTAGCCATGTCGCTACCGCCGGGTCCCGGCAGAAGGGGAAGGCCCAAGAAGGCCTGGCTTGACGTTGTAGTGGATGACATGCGTGCCAACAAACTCTCCGTAAAGGATGCCGAAGACCGTGCGAAGTGGAGAGTTAGGAGTAGGAAAGCGGACCCCGGGCTCCGCAAGGATGCAACCGGGAAAACGCCAAGATGATGATGATGAGTTAAATCAAAAACAATAAGTTAATTTTGCTTGTGAATTAATTGTAGGGTGTTTTTGTATAATTGTAAATTTTTAAAATGACGATTTACTACCAAACACAAAAAAAGATATTACATTGCATTTAAATGAAACGTGCAGAGTTACGTTCTTCGAAATGTCAAAAAAGACTTCATAATTGGAATAATGTTTAACAAAATGACTGACGTTTCATGTCAAGTCCCACGGGAACTCTGTCAAACGGGATAAAAAGTATCCTATGTCCTTCTCTGGCTATAAGCTACCTCCCTACCAATTTTCATCTGCTCAATCTGTTCTGCCGTTCTTGAGTTATAAGTGGTGTAACTAACACGACTTCCTTTTATATATATAGATTTAGCGAACTGTCGTCGCTCGCGACTATGATTGGTGGAACCCAGTCGAAACGTCGGGCAGTAAGTAGCTATGTATTTGCTACTCCTAATATCGCGTGTAGACACATAAAGACTAATATTTAATGTACCTAATGGTCCAAAATTTCACACAAATTCACAAAGGCGAAATGAAATACCAAATCCATATATGCCATATAATTAAAAACAAATTACTATTTTACAAGATATCGAGTATTACACGTAACATTATAATAGCGCAAAAGTGTATAAACCTTCACTTTCATAGTTAGATGAGACTTACCCACCACATGAGAGAAATGGTGCAAGGCTAACGGCTTAATAAAAGCTTCACTCTTATGGCCCAGTGAGACCATCAAAAATAACCAAGAGATCAGGTGCAGAACTGCCAGCTTAAAATGTTCCTAGTCCAAACTTTACAGCTCTAATAAAACCGTCAAAAATTCACCGTCTATTTTAATATTAAAGTAGGGAACAGCTGGCAAAAATAACAATGTAACAACCGGTATTGTTTGTTTCTGCAAAGCATCAACTTATATTCTTGTAAGTATAAAATGTTTCCGGTACAAGGTAGTTTTATAGTTCCCAGCACTACCGCAGTTTCATTGGCTCCATAAATTCTGGTGTGCACTAAATAGTGAGGATACTTTGCTTTCTTTCTTGCGGTTTCTTTCAGGTCAGCTCTCACTAGTTTAGTATTTTTAAGTTTTGAAAGTTTTACTCTAGCTTTGTGTAAGGTTATGAAGTAAATTTGACGTTATTGTAGCTGTAGTTTTACTTCCTGAATGGTTTATTCAATTGCTAGCGTAAATTATGATGTACTGCATCATATGAGAAGGCTTAACAGCGGCATTCGACGTTATTCGATATTGGCACCTTTTGGCTAAATTTTCATAAATTATAAAAGTGGTGGCAAATCTATACAACTAAATAAAATTCAAGTGTCTGTTTGTAATATTAAAATAACCACTTTTTACTAAATGGATATGGTTGTATGCCGGGCACTAATAACAAAAAAACAATTACAAACTTTTTCGTCTGACTCGGTTATTTTTAATCATTAGCCCAACTTTTAACGTCCTTGTCGTCTCAATCGCCAAAAATAAAAAATTACACACGTAAAAAATACGTCTAACTAATATAATCCACCAGGTAAACGTGAGATCACATGCAAAATGAAGCCTCGTCATCTTCCCTATTTGGATGGACACCTTTGCCCAGCAGTGAGACTCTACAGGCTAGATAAAATAAAAGTACTTTATCGTGTCAAAATGGTATAATGTGCCACCATCTTTACACCGACTCATCCCCTGCTATATGGGTCGTTTCTCGCTCCGGCATTGCTTTGTAACACAAATTAGCGAATCGTTCCCTTCACAGCGGAGCTTTCAGCGATTTTAATTGCCTCTTACTATGTAGCAAGCTGAGCAAAGTGAGTGATCTTTTTAGCTTTTAAGCTGTGTGATACTGTTCGTCCATGGCTGGCAAGAGCTTCTTCTACTTATCGTATGGTTGATGAACAACCTGGTGTCAGAGTTTTTAAACCGCCCGTAGGCCTCTGACATGGCTTCACACACCCTTGAAAAATTTTTTAGGTGTGCTGGTTTCCTCACGATGTTTTCCTTTACCGTTAAAGCGTCGAATGATGGTACATTTGAATTTCTGATTTCAAAAACACATTGGTACCTGGCGGGGTTTGAACTGGCGACCTCTCGCATGGCAAGCAACGATCTTAACCACTCGGCCATCGACGCTTTTCAAGGCAAGTGCTGAAATAACTGAAATGAGCTCTATGGTGGATTGACATTTGATTTCTTTAGAGATAAAAGATTGTAGAAAGTAATTGGACAAGTATTTTTTCTTTTTGGAAGTTATCAAAAAATCTTAGTGCTTTACGCCTTAATTGTAATTTCGATAGCATGTTTATTCATATGGAACTATATCGTACAACAAAAATAAAACTGTAATACCTATATAGAGTTTAAATGTTTATAAATGTTTGGATGTAGACAGCTTCCACTCCCCAACTTCATTTTATTCTTTCTTTGATGATGATTTGATGATGAATTCGGTGAATTCGGGCATATATTTTTTCTAATGTGTTATTTTGTAACGATGACAATTTCAATAACTAAGTGTCTAATATTTTGATAATTTAAAAGACGGTTTTAATATAACTTCAATTTATTCAGGATATACCCCAATATTTTGTTATCCTATCGTAAACGATGTTTGCTCCAACTTCCAGATGCCAGGCAGAGTAATTACATTTCCGAAGAACTCACACTGGTATCAAAATCCCCGGACCTTTTATTTTTTTTCGTCGCTCTCTACCAATAGACCAACACAGCCATAAACAACATAAAATAAAGCGGAAATGACGATTTCTCGTTACAAATTTACTCTTCAAATAACAGTGCGAATTTTATTAACACCCGTCTTTCTATCGGTATTTATAAGTGAGTATTATTCGTTAACTTTGTAACCGTTTGAAATACACGACGTTTAAACAATATTGATAGGGTTGACAAATATTTTAAATGGGCACGAGGTTTACTTAAAGGTATAATTAAAATTGTATTTAAGAAAATACGTGTCAAAATAGAAAATGAAAGAAAAAGTCGCTCAAATAGGCTCCAGCCAGAATACCAGCGCCACACTAGTTGATCACTGATAAATGTTGTGTTCCATGTTTTTTTCTTTGTTGTTTTGTGGTCAATAAACATCTTTTATCATTATTATTATTGTTTGTATATTTTTATACCTCAGTAGATTGCTACTGGTGTTTCGGGGATTAAAGAATGAAAAATATTTATTGACCACGACATAGACACGAAGAGTAACAATCTAAATACATATAATTTAAAGGTAGACTATATGACTGACTGACAGGCAGATTATATGACCAAGGCTAAGAAAGGATTACCCGAAGTGAAGCGAGGGCGGGTCACTAGTGATACATAAATACCAAAGTATGTTATTTTTTTCTTTCGTAAGAACTTTCTAGTAACAACAAGGAACACAAAATAAGCAATGTTTAAATATAATAATTTATTAAAATATTTGAGGTTTCATGAATATTGACTAATCCTATACTTTTACCAATAAAGATGCAAGAAAAATCGTATAAAATTTTATTATTTTTGACAAGATTAAAAACAATTCAAAGTAGGCTTACTAGTAAATGTAGGAAATTTAATTAATTAATACTCATTTCCTATACGTAGACAGTCATAATCATATACACAACATACTTATGGCACCCCTAAATATCAGCGAATGATGGAAAAAAAAAGAATTAAAAATATTTCCTTCCTCCACCCAATTTTGTTTCGCAGTCAGCAAAGATTTTTCTTTAGCATAATTTAATAACGTTGAATCATTAATCAAACGGGTACTTACGCAATTGTTTTCAAAAATAAATATTTTACCGTGAACCAAAGATATAAATTTATGTGCATATTTGGGATGTATTTACGAATCTGTTCCAGGAATATTTACATAAGTATTAGCATTATAACTTAAATATTATCATGAACTATCTCGTCAAGAAATGTTACTAAAGTTTAGCTCGTTGTCAGCCATTTTTTTACTGACTGAAGTACGATGATGGCTTGGAGTAGCCTTGTCATCATCACCGGACTTGAGGGGGAGCGGATGGCTCTCACCCCTAAACTTCTTGTGTACCTAATTCTCTCTTTGAATATCAAAATTCAAAATATTGACCTTTGTCTCACTAGATTTGACTTTTCTAAAACGCTCTAAGCCAAAGGCAAACCTCTTAAATTATATCAATTCGAGGTTTATCTGACATTCTATATTAATCTTAATAACAAGTGAAACAAATATTACCCACTAACTCATTGTTCTGATGCCGTACTAAAATGCAGAACCTTAAACATTTGTATTACGGATTCCAGAATTAGTATCTTTTTCGGCACAAATATAGGCGTCCGATCCAGAGTCTTCGAGGCAGCCGATCTCAATTGAGATTCCCGCTGGCGCGCAGAACTAATTCTGGCACATACAAATACCCAAATATATAACACACCAAGACACGAAACAAACACTGTTGTCCATCGTTGTCCACCATCACACAAATAGGGAATCCAATCCTTTTGTTACAAGAAACCGGGCAATACCGAAGATTCTATCAAGTCAGTCGAATAGCAAATAGTTCGTAGTCTAAACAGATTGCATGTCTAAATCACGATCTAGATTGACCGAACTGTAACTTAAACCCTAACCAATAGGGTATTTGACTGTGGTTGTTGGGCTTGCCATTTTTATGTTTAGCAGTAAGATTTAAGTAAATAAATATTACTAATGAAATCAAAGCTTTAATTTTTGGCAAAATAAGACAGCAAAAAAGACATTAATTTGAAGTTAGGTGGGCAAGTCCATTTTCAAAAATCATTTCAAATGTCAAACATCTTTCATTGAGAAAACATATCCATAAACGCAACTTTTGGTGAACCTGCCGAACAAACTTCCTAGGCGCTGCATACAAAATATAGACATGTGTCGTCATAATTTTTAAGACGATTATATGGAGCGTTTTGAAGCTCGCCCTAATAATGTGATTTCGAGATATCAGAGAGTTACTTTCAACAGTGCCTTTGTGTTCGAGTGGTCCATCCAACTGTATCAAACTAAAAAAAAAGTCAAGTACCCTATTCTGTGATTTACGCGCTTCCAGTTTACGAATGAAACAAAAAAAAAACAATTTGCAAACAATCGTGTCCTCACTGTTCCGTCAATTCAGCAGATCCAAAAAACACCAGACGCGAAGAACCCTTAGAGTTTGAAGAGTCACTTATGGTGAATAAAAGGGCCCCGATTTATGTAATATGGAGTTTCTTAGGAATCTGCGTTTTATTGCTATCAAGGCCTGTTGTGTTTTATGAGTTGCGTATCCGTATCTGTGCAGGCCCTTAGGGTGTGGTGCAAGATGGAGAATTAGGACTTGATGAATAATGTTTATAAAGTAGTTGGCCCGTATTATGATGGCGGTATTGATAAATACTTGAAATCAAGTTGTTGTGTTGTTTTAATGAGCTCCCGATATTTCGGCACTGTTGCAAGCGCCATGATCACGGGTGTATACCCGAACTTTTTCAGTTTTCTAATGTGTGTGACCATGAAAGTTTAAAATCATATACTTGAATACAACACAACACCACATACAGTACTTCAAGTTATAGAATGATGATGTTATAGAAGAAGAGTTATAGAATGGGCATCGCAAAATATTAAAAATGATCGTAGAATCCTACAAAAGAAATTTAATAACGGATGTCATAAGCGAGCATTAAAACACTAATATATTTGATCAGACGATAAAAACTTAGACACTGAAGAAATGCAAGTCTTCATAACTCTATCATTTTTGACGCCCCACAAAACATTACTCGCATAAAACGCAGTCAGTTAAAAAGTAGGTTTAGATCACACCCTATAAGAATGAAGAACGTGATCACAGACTCTAAGAGTAGCAAAATTAATCGCAGAATCAGTTTTTAATGAAGGCGCGATGGACAAACACACTGACAAACAGTTTTAGGGGTGAGAGCCATCCGCTCCCCCGCAAGTCCGGTGACGATGACAAGGCTACTCCAAGCCATCATCGTTAGTCAGTTAGGGGGAAAAAAAACTGACACTCACTTCCGCATTTAATAATATTAGAAAAATTATGTACACGCTTTTTCTATTATGAATAGTCTCTGCCGCCTCTCCAATAGACCAAGTCTTAATACTAGACTGACCAATAAAATAGTTCTTATGTGGATTTGCGCTTGTACTTTGTAGGGCATCTGTCCTTCGGTAGCAGTTACCGTCGCTCGTGACTGGCAAGGGCACGGCAGTGAGACCGCCAAGTTTTGTAATCTAACCAGCCTTATTTGTATGGATGAACCCGCGATCTATGAAAGTGAGAGTGAAAAAGTTTGGGGTTCTGAATATGATTTTGTCATTTTGATGAAACATTTTTATTTTGTATAAGTAAACTTTCAATTTAAATGCATTAGATAGGTAGCGTTAGCACTTGTGTTACAGATATCACAGAGGTAACACAAGTAAACTTTAACACATTATCTAACATCGGTGTTTGTTCCGTGTCTGGTGTGGTTATGTATTTAAGTATGTATTCATAAATATATATGTATCTATATGAGTCTCTGACGCTCATAGTACAAGCTCTACTTAGTTTGGGGTCAGAATACCGTGTGTGGAGATGTCAGATATTTTATTAATTTAATAATTATGTAATAAAATTATCATGCTAGCATCTAGCATTACTAAGTTTGGATAGTGTGTGTGTGTGTGTGTAAGAGAGTTGCTTAAAAATCGTACAGTACTGAAATAAACTGAAATAAAATGTATTGTCTCCAAAAAAAAAATAAAGTGGTTAACGTGTCATCCGCTCAACGGTAACTGACAAACGATACATTCGTCGTTCTGACGCAGACAAATACGCTGTCAACATACGAACCGACGAAATGGCATTTATAAAGATTGAACGCGTCATTATTTGGACATAATCTGCGGCCGTCATTTGTTTATTAAATAAATATGCGACAATGGACGTTAATCTGCCGAACGGGATGTCTACTCAATGCAATAAAATACTCTTAATCGCCCCAATAGAGTCGGGAGATGACGCGTCTATAAATCGCAATAATACTCAGCCTGAGATTGTAATGGTTAAACGGACGGAAAGATTTAATGCTTTTCAGAGGAAAGTTGTGAAACAATAACAATAATTGTAGCATTTTAATGTTGAATTATAAAATAAATAAATGTTTGATTTTAGGCCTTCGTTCCATTACACTAAATATTAGTCTTTATAGGTCTACACGCGATATTAGGAGTAGCAAATACATAGCTACTCACTGTCCGATGTTTCGACTGGGTTACACCAATCATGGTCGCTCGCAACTCTTAATTTCGCGTGTAGACCCATAAAGACTAATTCAAATAAATGTGTCGCTAATTCAAACCCCGTCACGGACTATAGTATTTTCAAATCCGAATTTCATATAGTTCAAAATTTTACTTATATCAGGAACTTATTTTGTACTTCTATCTATTTTTCACAACACACAACAATATCAAAATAGCAATAAGGCGTCAGAGCTATTTCGATCATGGTCACTCATCTCAATGGCCAACAGCCAGCGCACGACATAATTAAGTGCACAACTGTGTGCGCAAACACAAGTGTGTGTGCAACAGAGAGTGCACTTGCACTCTCTGTCCTCTCACTCTTATAGTTCCGGGACAAGGCAATATGTTATAACACTTAGCTAGCAGGAAGTCGATACTACACGTATGAATATCCAATATTCAGAAGTTATATTGAGAATCGAGTAAATTGCTACTTCGATAGTTTCAAAGTAATTCGATGTGTTGAAAAATTGCCTGCATATTTTATAAGACTGAATTTCAGTTAACATTTGCTTACATCTTGTGAAGGTGGAATATATTTTCATCTAAAGTTAGCAAAGAGACCTGTATGTTGTAGCTTACTTCACGATAAAACTTTGATGTTGATAGTTGCTGTATATGAAGTAAACTTAACTTGCTGACTGCCTCGTTGGTCTATTGGTAGCAAGTGTTGCGTTAGGACCGAGACCGGGCAAAATTTGTGGAGTTTTTCTGTTAAGCAATTACTCAGCCCGGAGTCAGGAAGTAGGCGGATGCACGAACTTGTCTCGGAAAGTACATTAAGCCGGTGGCCAAAATGCGGTTTCACGCACCTCCTGAAGAGCCCGGGATCATAGAAAGGAGGGAAAACATGAGCTGGAAGGGCATTCCATGCCTTAATGACACGGACAGAAAAGAGGAGCTGAACCTCTTAGTCCGAGCCACCAGCGCCTGCATTGTATGTGGAATGAAAGTAGTAATATAGAGAAAGAAACCAAAACTGACAGTCCGTTTCTGTGATACTTTTACAGATACTGACAAAAGTCAGTATCCTATTCTAGCGTTAATCAGATTCCAGCGAAAGTAATTCAGTCCCTAAATTAAAACCTTCTAGCATCTAAACACCATAACGTTAACAAGTAAACAAAATGCTTTACCAAAAAGGTGTAAAAATCACTTTGTACCGCCTTCCGTTCGCAACATTTTTAATTTAATCATTCCAAATACTGAAAAATACTATTCGCTGCTGAAAATTCCGAGTGGTTGGCTCGGAAAATGCTGAAAACAAAGAAAACTATTAACGCCGTTTACAAGCAATTTGCACTCGGCTGAGATAAGGGCCCTTGTCCACTTGGTAGCGTCTGACTGAGATTCGAGATTTGGTTAAGTTAATTATAAAAGAAACGTCCATTTTGCAAATTCAAATTGAAAAGATTTTTTTTCCTAGTTACATTTTCGGATAGATCAAGATCTACTGAGATAATGATGTAATTACGTTAAAAAACGAACCAGACCTGATGATCTTAAAAAACATAATTTTTTTCTAGAAAATTTAAAAATTTCATAAACCGGAACTTTTCTTAATTTATCATTAATTTATTGTTGGAGTCCGTTTGTATCCACGTTAGCAGTAATAAAAAAAAGACGTGTGGCACTCGGGGACTGCCGCGGTATAGCTATTGCATAGCATCGTCCGATCTCGGAGCAGCTCGTCTCGATTCGTTTGCGAGTTTCGTAGAGTCGTACAATACGTCTAACCGCACGCACATAAACACCGTGCCGAAGTCTACCGAACTGAAACGACGTTAGACGATTGTGAGGTTTTTTTCGTTACGGAATTTCTTGGTTCGGTCGCCGCGCTTAAAGCCCGCGATAAAAGCTATGCAATAGCTTAAAAAATGTAAAATATTACAAACGTATTTTATGTTTGATACATTTTAATGTCATCACATTATTATCTTATTATTATGTCATGTTAATTTACATAATTATGTGTATGTAATTAATCCCTTTTGTACCATTATTTTAGTCCCATTTTAGTATTCATTTTTTAATGCACACTAGTCTCCGATCCACGAAATTTTGTTCAAGCAAAATATCAACAAATAGAGGACATATTTTGTGTCCTAGCTTCATATAGCGACTGGCTCGGTGGAACAGTGGTTAGTGACCCAGGTTCACTGCCTACGGTTCCAAGAGTCGTGGGTTCGATTCCCACTCGGGACAAATATTTGTGTGACGAACATCGGTGTTTGTTCCGTGTCTGGGTGTATTATTAAATATATTTAAGTATATTTGTGTATCCACTGTTGATTCTGATATCTGTAACACAAGTGCTTAAGCTACTTACCACGGAATCAGATCAATGTATGTGATGTTGTGCAATATTAAAAAAAAAAAAATATTAAAAAAAAAAAATATAGCATTAAGGGTAACTGTATAGACATGTACCCTAAATAATTGCTCATTTGTGCAGCGGTTGTAAGCTTCCTCTCAGAGAATACATTGTTTGTATGTAAATTGTGCCTGTCCATCTTTCCCATACAGGGTGTGTCAAATATTAATAATATAAAACTTTAAACTGTTATGAATTAAAACTGAATTATGTCCGGGATATACTATGTTGTTTTATTTTAATGAGCTCCCGATATTTGGGCACAATTGCAAGCTCCATGATCACGGGTCAACTCGGGTCGAAATATCGGGAGCTCACTAAAATAAAACAACATTGTAAATATCCCGGACATATTCAGTTTTCTAAACTTTAAATATATATAATATTCTATTATTTGCGCGAGCACTACACATTCGAAATAAAACTAATTTTACGGATTAAACTCGCGTGTATTGTTATTCTTAACATTATTTAGAGATCCGACGTTTCGAGCTCTTTACAGCGCTCGTGGTCACGGGCAAGAATAAAGTTGCCTGTCTTCATAAGTGAGTTTAATTACCACCGTCATTTGGTGTGTTCCGGTTTACGCATACAGAACTCACAACATCCTTAGGTCTTGCAATATGTTGTTGTTTTTGACGGACCTGGGATATGGTCTTCATGATAGGATCTCAAGCAGGTGGTACACTCCAACCATCTTCTTTATTGAAATTAGGATGTTTTTTAAACTTAATAGCTTCTCTCAGCATTCTATTTTTTATTAAAACCATATACACATAATCCTTACAGGCTATACCTAATACAATTATGTAGTTTTTGATCCTGCATAAATGGCTCGAAACCCTTTGTGAGCTAGAACGGCTCACGCTTGACAAGTTTTAGGAACATAGTCATTTCGACACACCCTGTAGTGCAGAGATGGACAATCGTAATGCAAAATGCGGTGGGTGCATTTGAGTAAGTCCAGAACGGAACTATTCTGGAGCTCAGTCTAACACTGTCGTTGTCGTATCATGATCTTATTGCATTTCATGCATTTTGATGCAAAATTTGCTTTCGACAATTTTACTAGGAAAGAATGTTAAAAAAATATCATTGTTGTTGTATTTCTATTGATTTTCATTCATATCTGTCCTAAAATACCTATAAGATTTTACTGACTCTCATTGGATCTCTGTAATCTGACAAATATACACTGTAAAATTTTAAAGGTTGTTTTCCGCAGTATCTTAGTAGTAAAATAGATTTATGGAGTTTTTTAAATGAAAATCTATATACTGAAATGGATAAACGGAACTCGGAAGCCTCTTTATTACAAAAGACGTAGAGCTTCTTTAGGTTTTGCTTTCGAGTAAGATATTTTTTTTTAAGAATTTTAAAAATATTTTTTTTGTCACGATATAACTGCTAAAATACGATAGTAATACTAAAAGTAAATCGTTCTGCTTAGGGAAAACAACACCTCAAATTTCAAGGTGTATTATTTCTTATTATATATCTGCGCAAGAAAGACCTAAAAAGCCTCAAAAACAAATTATCTTGACTTACTGAACCAGTAAATACCTATTAGTCTTTATGGGTCTACACGCGTTATTAGGAGTAGCAAATGACATAGCTACTTACTGCCCGACCGCGATAGAGAGAAGTGGCGTGCATTTGGAGAGGCCTATGTCCAGCAGTGGACAAGTATGGGCTGATGATGATGATGATGATGATCATGCCCGACCGCAGTTCAGTTCGCTCGCGACCATGATTGGTGCAACCCAGTCGAAACGTCGGGCAGTAAGTAAGTATCTATGTTATTTGCTACTCCTAATAACGCATGTAGACCCATAAAGACTAATATTTAGTGTAATAGAACGCGAAAGTCTTAAATCTTACTGAACCAGTTTCTACGTACACACTAAAGTACTGCGTAATTTATTCCGTTCTCAAAGACATTGTCTAGTTGCCAATCTCATAACATTCAGACTCAATTTTAATATTACCTGAAGACAGTAAAATGATCTTTTATGCCTCTATTTCGGGTATAGCAGGCTTTAAAAGCAGTAAAAACACAGGCAATTTTCGTTTTGCGAAGGATTCACTTGTTTATGTGAATAATAAAGTTTGTGATATTGAGAGAATCATTTTGATGTTTATTGTTTCACTAGGAAGAGGCGTGGGTTTGCTTGCGGTTGTTGTTATTCAAATTTACAAATATCTTAACTTTTGTAACTTCAAACTCAGCTGGTTTACACTAATTATTAGTCTTTATGGGTCTACACGCGTTATTAGGAGTAGCAAATTACATAGCTACTTACTGCCCGACGTTTCGACTGGGTTACACCAATCGTGGTCGCTCCGCTGGTTTGTCATACGAATATTGAAAAATGCCACCAACATTGGCCCGTCGCAAGACTTCGGTATTACGCACGCGATCAGACCATCGGATGTTCATTATTTTACCAGCCATTACCTACCATACAGTAAACGGCAAACTAACGTGCCCACATTGTGCACGGGAGTTTGCTGCGAAGATCGGCTATGTAAGTCATCTTCGTGCGCATCAGCGCAGACTCAATTAGGAGTTGAAGTGGTCGCCATGGCCGAAATCGGTCGGAAGTAATCAATAAATCAATTGAAAAATTGTAGGGGAATCACCTACCAACGTTTATTGTTATACTAGCTTTCCGCCCGCGACTCCGTCCGCGTAGAGACGTTTAACGGGTAAAACATTACTTCTTTACAGCGTAGGTAAAAAGTAGCCTATGTCCTTTCTCGGGCTCTGGACTATATCTGTACCAAATCGGTTCAATATTCTATGCGTGATAGCGTAACAGACAGACTGACAGAGTTACTTTGGCATTTATAATTAGTAAGGATAAGTTAAACATAATCATGTTTAACTCTGTGTTTTTGTAACTTGTTTCTGTACAAATAAAAGCTTTAGTTATTATAATTTATTATTATAAATTAGGTGTCTGGCGAGTTCAACATTTAAGCGTCGACGGCCGAGTGGTTAAGGTCGTTGCTTACTATGCGAGAGGTTGCCAGTTCAAACTCCGCACGTACTACTGTGTTATTCAATTTTGAAATTCATATGTGCGACTATACGACGCTTTAATGGTGATGAAAAACATCGTGAGGAAACCTGCACACCTACGAAGAAATTCTATGTTTGTGTGTGTAGTCGACCAACCCGCACTTAGCCAGCGTGGTCTTATCGCTCTAGTTTAGGGTTGGCCCGAGCCCTACGGCTGATCAGCCGTAGAACCGACAACCGTTGGGGTAGGCGCTGGATGCGAGCGGCCGAGGATAGAGAGAAGTGGAGTGCATTTAGACAGGCATATGTCCAGCAGTGGACAGAAATGGGGAGATGATGATGATGATGATGAGCCCTAGTATTGGAGACGTATATAGGCTAATGATTATGATAATGATGAGCAGTAAAATTTAAACGACTAAATAAAATAAAAATAATACTCTAAAACAATAAAAAAAGGTACAAAATACCCACATATAACTGTACCTGTTATATTGCACGTTCAATTGTATTTTTCTTTTCCAAGAAAAGAACAGACAGACAACCCAAGTGGAATATCACAGAAAATGAAATAAAGTCCATTTCTATTAATTTCTAATGGACTGTAAAGGAACACTCGTTATCGGCAATTAACAGTTTTACGAGGCTTCGCATTTCACTCTTGTTTCAATTCAAGTTGATTTCTTAATCAAGTTATTATATACTAGTCTTCGCTCATGGTTTCCTCGCGTTTTTATGTAATTTTAAGACGTTAAAGTTCATGGAGTTGTCTATTATTTGCGAACACTACACATATAAAATACTTATAACTAAGTTTACGCAGTATATAATATTCGTTTATATCCGGTTTGACAAACCTCAAATCCTAGTGAAAGAGCAATGTATTTTCCCTAGGATGCTGAGAGAAGCTACAGAGTTTAAAAAACATCCTTATCTTATCACTAGTTGACCCGACAGACTTCGTCCTGTCAAAAAAGTATGAAAAAGAAAAGGGCTGTTTTAAGGGTTTTCCCGGCAGTTATTCGTTTTTTTCTTAGACTTCAACGAACATTTTAAAAAAAGAATTGGCCAAATTGGTTTAGGCGTTGTTGAGTTATGCGCTTACCAACACATTTTGCGATTCATTTTTATATTACCTAATCATTAAGACTGTAAGATTCCAGGCCCATCTAGAAGATCACAACATATTGCATTACCTAGGGATGTTGTGAGTTCTGTGTGCGTGAACCGGAACGCACAAAATATCTCACCAAATGGCGGTAGAAATTAAACTCACTAATGAAGACACCTGTCAACTTCAGTCTTGCCCGTGACCACGAGCGCTGTAAACAGCTCGAAACGTTGGATCTCTATCTAATGCTAAGAATAACAATACACGCGAGTTTAATCCGGAAAATTAGTTTTTATTTCAAACTAGTGGTCCCGGCGAATTTCATACCGCCAATACTGATTCTTTTTCTTTATTTTCTCATTGAAACCTTCCCTGGACTACGACGAACATTCTAAAACCAAAATTACCTAAATCGGTCCGGGCGTTCTCGAGTTTTAGTCAGACTAACGAACAGCAATTCATTTTTATTTATAAGAAGATGTGTAGTGCTCGCGCAAATAATAGACAATACTAGGTTTATACTAGCCAACGAACCGGTGTTATCGTGCAAAACGTTACTTCCCTTAACTTACAGCAAGTCTTAAGTCGGTTAGAAAGCCCTTTTCAAATAAACCCTGTCTCTAAATCCTTAATTTATATCAGTTTAGTAATTTTTGAGAAAGCGTGACAGATGGACATGCAAAGTCATTTTTGAATTCATAATAATATCTATACTAATATTATAAAGCTGAAGAGTTTGTTTGTTTGTTTGAACGCGCTAATCTCAGGAACTACTGGTTCGATCCGAAAAAATCTTGCGTTGTATAGACCATTTATCGAGGAAGGTTTTAGGCTATATAACATCACGCTGCGACCAATAGGAGCAAAGATACAATGGAAAATGTGTAAAAAACGGGGGAAACGCGAACGAAGTCGCTGGCACAGCTAGTTAGTAATATATGGTAAGGATATTAGTGAGGCTATACCACGGTCGTTTCTGATATCAGTTACACAAGTATAGTCCAGTCATTTAAGCTTAAATTAGGTAAGAATCTCGGAATTCGAGATACCCAGCTGTAAGTCTGTAAATACTTAGATGTTGACACCCTAAAAGTGGTCTCAAAACCTACATATGGTAGGGTGTACGCAACTATAAATTTTCAAGGTCAAATGTCACAAATATCAGTTTTATAAACTTTTGAGCGAAACGGGAAGTTTTATCATAAAAGTGTGTAGAAGAAAATTGCTTATCATCTAATTATCTATAAAAATTGTCTGTACGTTTTATTCCTAAGATTCACCATTTCAGAAATACAGCGATGCAAATAGTTGAAAAATTTGTATTTTAAAAAGCTTTCAGACCCCCGTGCGATTGTGCTAGACAGTTAAAATTTTCACAACTGATGTATTTCAGTAGTCTCTATAACATCTAATACTAGAAAAAGCTTAAAACCAATGTTTAAGTGGGTTCTCATACAAAAACTATGGATATTTTTTTCTCACACTTGGCCGGTTTTTAACGTGGTTACCCCAGTAAACCCATTACAAACGACACCTTTTATACGTGAAGAACACGTTGTTTATATGGAAGCCTAGTTAAATAATTGTTTTATGTTGTTTTTAGTACTATACATATACGTTTCAGTACATTTAAACTGCTTATTATGGGTCAAAAACGCAGAAATCTTAAATCTTCTGAAAACTGAAAACAACACAAAACAATTATTTAACTAGGCTTCCTTATAAACAACGTATTCTTCATGTATAAAAGGTGTCGTCTGGAATAGGTTTACTGGGGTAACCACGTTAAAAACCGGCCAAGTGTAAGAAAAAAAAAAACACAATTTTTGTATGAGAACCCACTTAAACATTGGTTTTAAGCTTTTTCTAGTATAAGATGTTATAGAGGCTACTGAAATACATCATTAGTGAAAATTTTAACTGTCTAGCACAATCGCAAGTGGGCCTGGAAGCTTTTGAAAATACAACTTTTTCAAATATTTGCATCGCTGTATCTCTGAAATGGTGAATCTTAGGAATAAAACGTACAGACAATTTTTATAGATAAATAGAAGATAAGTAATTTTCTCCTACACACTTTTATGATAAAACGTCCCGTTTTGCTTAAAAGTTCATAAAACTGATATTTGTGACTTTGATTTTTTGACCTTGAAAATTTTATAGTTGCGTACACCCTACAATATGTAGGTTTTGAGACAACTTTTAGGGTGTCAATATCTAAGTATTTACAGACTTACAGCTGGGTATCTCGAATTCCGAGATTTTTTCCTAATTTGACTGGACTAAGTAATGAAATTATTTACCAGGGAATCATAGTTATATTCGATCTTCGAATTTGAAGCAACAAAATAATTCAATAACCAAACGCTATCCGATATTCCCCAAAAGTGATTCAGAATCGCCATTTTCATATCGGATTTCATTAAAGACAAATAAATAAACGTTTTCATCAATCAGGGAGTCTAAACGGCGGAGAATGTTTCTTCAAGTTTTTGTTGGCGAAAGATAAGGAAATACTGAACATAGGCTGTGATGTAAGAAAGTTTGGGAGATATTATGTTGGATATGGCGTTTTATTCCGACTAGAATCAGTACTGCTTCATTATGGATCATTTCATGTCCACAACTATAGAGTTGGGTAGTAACTAATAGTAAGATTTTAGACTTTCGCGTTCCATTACACTAAAATTAGTCTTTATGGGTCTACACGCGATATTAGGAGTAGCAAATACTTAGCTACTTACTGCCCGACGTTTCGACTGGGTTACCAATCGTGGTCGCGCGCGAACTGAGTAAGTAGCTATGTAATTTGCTACTCCTAATATCGCGTGTAGACCCATAAAGACTAATTTTAGTAACTAATAGTAGTTGAAGCAGTTTGATTATGAGTGAAATAGTTCGATGAAAGTACACCTGATTAGTAATTCAAATAACAATTAAAAAGTCTACAGACTGAGAAAAAACTTATGCTACTTTATAAAAGACTAGTGACGCGCACTCACTTCGCTTCGGGTGAATTTCACATTAAAACCTTAATATTGATTCCCTCTATTCTATTATATCCACTTATCTTTTAAAAACCTGCATCAATATCCGTTGCGTAGTTTAAAAGAGTTAAGCGTTTGTAGGCATATTATAGGTACAGAAAAAGCGCCTTTGTTTTATACTATGTAGTAATTTGTCATTAAAGATTAATTTTTTTTTTGCGAAACGTGATGCTGGAGACACTTGAGGGTGGAAAGCTAACGTAAGAGAATCAGCTGTATTTTGCCTTCATTAAAAAATAAACAATTAAATAAAATAAATAAATATCTGGGACATTTCCATACACGGTCTGACCCCAACCAAACTAAGCGGAGCTTGTACTATGGGTGTCAGAGACTGATATACATACATATATATTTATAAATACATACTTAAATACATAATCACACTCAAAAATGGATCAAACCACGAGTCATCACACAAAATAAATATTTTCCCGAGTGGGAATCGAACCCACGACTCTTGGAACCGCCAGCCAGGGTAACTAAACACTGTTCCACCGAGCCAGTAAATAGGTTCCAAACTAATACTACTAACTTCCTAACGAATAAAATGCCTCCTCCAAAAATATGCTTTATTTTCGGCCAAAGCCAAAAACGTTATCAGAATTCAGTCAGCTCCCTTAATACTGGGAAGTTATTTCACAGCCTGTGACGTCACCGCCTTTCAACGAACATAAATGGATTGGAATATCTACAGTTCGCAGTTGTATTTATAACTTGGCGCTTTTGGTTTAACTGGCTCGGTCTTCTTCTTCTTATCGTATGGTTGATGAACTACCTGGTGTCAGAGTATTTAAACCGCCCGTAGGCCTCTAACATGGCTTCACACACCGTTGAAAAGTTTCTCAGGTGTGCTGGTTTCTTCACGTGGTTTTCCTTCACCGTTAAAGCGTCGAATGATGGTACATATGAATTTCAAATTTGAAAAACACATTGGTACCTGGCGGGGTTTGAACTGGCGACCTCTCGCATGGCAAGCAACGACCTTAACCACTCAGCCATCGACGCTGGCTCAGTGGAACAGTGGTTAGTTACCCTGGCTGGCGGTTCCAAGAGTCGTGGATTCAGATCCCACTCGGGAAAATTTGTGTGATGAACATCGGTATTTGGTTCGTGTCTGGATGTGTAGTTTATAATATTTAAGTTTATTTTTTTAGCCTCTGTCGGTTTCTTATATCTGTATCACAAGTGCTTAAGCTACTTACTACGGGATCAGGCAGATGTATGATGATATTGTGCAATATTTATTCAATAGGCGAAATTTGTGGGATGTTCACGTGAATGTTCGTAATGTGTGTTACGAGGGTCTTTATTATTTTTTATACAAAGAATATGTTTTATTTAAGAATACAAATAAAAATAGTATATTTCGCAAAAAAATATAAACCAAACATTAAAATCTAAAAACTTATACTAAAAAGGGTAAAAGGGATCCCACTCAGCATTGTGTTGAGTTTTACGTTTTCTTAAACCAGTTCTAACGAAAGTTTAGAAGAAATCTCATTTAAAATAAGATTTAGGTTACGTATACCCACTTGTTATTGCACAATAGAAAAAATATACAAAGTTGGCGTTATAAAAGAAAAATTACTATTAAAGCGATATTTTCTAGATAAAAATGTGGGTTGATATGTAGTAATGTATGAGCCCTAGATCCACAAAAAATCTGTATTAATACAGTTTCCATGGTTGGTTTATAATAACAAACACACTATTTACTCATACACCATCAGTCAGGGGATACCAGTCAAAACTATCTGTCCGGTGGTTGGTGAACGGTATACGGGTAAGCGAGCCCGGCTCCTCGAGCTACTATCGACTCAGTCCAATTCATCCGAGGCGATGGTATCCTTCCTCCCCTTTTCCTTCCCCCGTCAGAATATATCCTTGCTACTCGTGGGAAGGCAATGACCTTGTCAAAACAATACACAAGGCAGATTGGCGGCGACGTTGTCCACAACCCGTCACGTCACGTTTCCCACAGAGGTGAAAAGTGGATCGCTGGAAGTGATCTCTGCCTACCTCTCTGGGAAAAAGGCGTGATTTTATGTATGTATGTATTATGTACCATTAGTGAAATTAATATTTCGCATAAAATTAATTTAATATAATATTACTCAACAGCAAAAACTTTGATATAATCCCGTGGTAAGTAGCTTAAGCACTTGTGTTTCGAATATGCATAAATATATCAAATAACACACCCAGACATCCGTGTCTGGGTGTGTTATTTAATATATTTATGTATATGTTTGTTCCGACAAATAACGATGTTCGTCACACAAATATTTGTCCCGGGTGGGAATCGAATCCAAGACTCTTGGAACCGTAGGTCACTCACCAATGTTCCACCAAGACAGTTAAATACAGAAAACATGGTAAATATCCAAGACTTATTCAGTTTTCTAACGGCATTTATTGCTTATAAAAGTTCAGTACTAAGTGCTTATATTTCTTAGCTCTCCCTCTATTACAGACTCAATAAGTCTCCAGCATTATAAAATATGGCCACGAGTGATCTTCGTCCTTCGGCCCGTTCTAGGAGAGCTTTGTCAGCTTGCATTGAATGGGAGCTTTAATGGCACAGCTTTAAAGATTCTGGATAAGTTCGTACTAGAATACAGTTGTGTGTCTTGAACTGCAAAATGCTGAATCAAATAGAAAAGTAAAATTTTAAAATAAAATAACAATAAATGATGCGGTAAACACATTTGCACTGTGAATAGGATATAGATCAGTCAATTTCGTATTTTTGTGTGGATTCATAGAGATGACGAAGGCTTTTTCTTCCTACCTGAGTGCGACTGTAGATAGTGAACTTGGACCACTAACCACTGTTTCACCGAGCCAGTCAAATATTAACTACTAGCTGTGCCCGCAACTTCGTCTGCGTGAAATAGTAACTTTCGCCAGAATTTTGATTTTAGGAAGCATTTTTTAAAGTAATTACAGGTAAAATACACACAGGGAACACATACAGGTACCGGGAAAAAACTTAAATTGTTTACTGATAGGTAAACAACATACTACATTTTTCATTACAAATCGGTCAACTAAAAGAGGATTCACTGGCCCAATATTTTTTTGTCGAAGCAATGCTCTAGCCAGATGAGGAGAGTGGTAGCTAGGACTCACAAAATATTTTTCACATTTTATAACTATAAAACCACGTTAAAACTGTATTTTAATTGACAGAAACAGGTTTCAATGGTTGCAAACAGCATACTGTACCTATGTACTTAGTACACAAAACTGATGTACGATATCAGGATGACTTCAAAAGGTAAAAAATGCAAACTACCGATTCACTGCCTCAAAGTATCTATAAAGGATGTGTGTCGCCATGTGACGAATTATATTAGTATTTGCTTTGCTACTTTATTTCTCGTAGATTTTATTGTACTCGTCATGAAACAATGAGACAATAACATTATAACGCAAGTTTAATAAAATGGAACTTATTAATTACTTTTAGTATTTGAAGCAATATTGCGAAGTAATAAAGCACAGTGACATCTCTTGAACTAACCAAGAACTAAACACTCCTGTCATATCAAATCTGACAATATTTGACATGACTTGCCAGCTAAAAACGTGATAGTTGGGGAGCCTAACGGTGGTTTTGCAGACTCTGTCTTGTAAGATTTTTAAATGGAATTTTATAATATCCAACATTTTTACGTGAATGTTTATAAATTCCCCTTCATATGCTTAGAATTGCGATATCCCTCTATATGAACATTCAGATAATACCGAACAGCCTATCAATTGGAAAAACACAAACCAACAATGCAAGCCAGCAAGCAAATATAAAAAAAAATAACATAAAAAACTGACCACCTCCACACCGAAAACCAGATAAAAGAGAAATTTAGCGAATTGAATAAACTTTTGTACCTGGTCTTCGTGGATATTTCAAAAGTCTTTGACGGTATCACCCATATTAACCCAATTAGCTTTCTCTTCTTTAGCAAAACTGCGAACCCACATACATAAAAACTCTCCAATTCATTTACCAACAAAGCACAGCCGATATCAAACTGCACACTGAACGCCTGACATTCAAAATATAAACAGGGTGACCCCCTATCACCAAAGCTTTTCAGTAGAACGCTCCAAGAAGTCTTCAGGTCACTATGAATTCATAGGCAACAAAAAGAATTGGTGTAGGGGATAGATGACTGATAAACTTTTGCTTTGCAGATGACATTTTCCTCATCGCAAATAAGTATACCTCGACAGAACTTAATTTGATTCTCGAACAACTAAGCGCAGAAAGCTTTGAGGTTAGACTGACGATGAATAGATCCAAAACCAGGGTCGTAACAAAGTAGTCAAGTCAAGATAGGATAGCAGTCAACAGGCAGGTAAAGCAATATATAAGTTTATAAACTTGGGCTAAGCAGCCTTCTTCGAAAACAGGCAGGACAAATAAATACTCCGTAGAGGAGACAACGCCTGGAAAAGCTTCTGGTCTATGAATGGGTATATGAAGTGTAACCTTCTTATATCACTGAACCACAAACTCATCGACATTTTCATACTGCCTATTCTAACATATAGGGCAGAATCATGGTCCTTCACCGAAAATCAGAAGTTTAAACTCAAGCTATGGAGTGGAGTATCGTAGGTATTAGGTTAAAAGATAAAATAAAATATAACACCATCCACTCCCGTACTGTTGCTGTTTTTAGTCAAAACTGAAGTGGCAATGGATATGAATGTCTGCAGGATAAGGCGTCCAACCGATTTCAGCCATGGCGACCGATCTCAATTGAGATCAGCCAAGTGCGCAGGACATATTATAGTGCACAAGTGTGCGCGCAAACACAAGTGCACTCTCTATTCCCTTACTCTCATAGTTCGGTGAGACGGCAATCCGACATGACCGATGAGAGATCGGGCGCAGGACCACCGGCTTAACGTGCTTTCCGAGGCACGGGCGTTCAACCGCCAACTTCCTAACTCCGGGCTGAGTAAATTCATTACAGAAAAACTCACACAAATTTTGCCCGACCCCGGACTCGAACCGGGGATCTCTCGGTCCTAACGCAGCACTTGCTACCAATAGACCAACGAGGCAGTTACGAGGTCTGCAGGATAAAGAACAATAGATGGACCAGAATCGTTACACATCGCGTGTCTGAAGACGATTTTTGCCAAAGGGAAGGAACCAAGAAAAGGTGGTATGACAATCTTGTCCATGTATCAAAGAACTGGCAAGTCTTAGCATTGGACAGAGAGCAGTAGATGAGTTTGAAGGATACTTTACCTAGCAGTGAAATGATACAGGTTAAGCAAAAAAAATGACAGATTATTATAATACAGCAGGACCTGGATATAAACTTGAACCTCCTGCATAAAATTGTAACGCGCTGAAGCATCTTAAGATTATGTGTTTTTCATCAGACACAAAGATTAATTATAACTTTCTGGTCCAAACCGTTACAATGACACTTTTTTTCACGGATTATTTAACATGCACTTTGAATGACTGACACGGTCAAATAACTTTTTTCTTTCAACAGCTTGTTACCAGGTAGCCCTCTTGTATTAATCACTGTCCCCCCACTTATAAAGAAAGTGTGGTGAACTTTTTCTTATTTAGCGTAATCTTTCTATTCCGATTCCATATCGTTCGAGTAACTGCAAATCTAGCTATTTACCTCCCCTACTATGTCGTTTTGCTCAATAAAGTAGTCCGTATAGTCCTAGCCAGAAGGTTTATTTTGGTCGATATACTTATAGCATTTTTGAACGTGATCTAATAAAGTTAGATTTTTAACTATCCTACAGGAATTTCTGTGACTAAAAGTATTAAAGATCTTGACCGGGTATGTATGGTACCACCATGCAAAACTTCATTTAAATCGGTGTAATAGTTTCAGAGATCAGTCATTTATTTAGGTTTTTTGAATATCCCACGGGAACCAGTTAACTGTCAGTGATTTCAAGTATCCTATGCATTTTTCCGGAATTTAAAATACCTTCATGTAAACTTTCATTTAAATTGGTTCAGCCGTTTAGGAGGTCAGTCGAAACAAACAAACAAACAGACAGAGATACAATTTTTTTTTTAAGTATGGGGTTGTGTTCTACTACTCTCAAATCCCTGACTGGTTTTTTTCCGTTTCTAAGAAAAGTACAAGAATTTTTGCCTCTACGTTTTTATTATAGTATAGATAGATATGTTACTTCCATAGTGAATTCCATAGTATTGGCAAAAAAGTGGCCAAGTGTGAGGTGAGTAGAACACGCATAAAATAGGTTGCATAACGTTGTGATGGTAAAAGATTAAAACTTAATATATATTCATTTTAGGAAGGTATAAGGTTAAAAGTAGAAATTAAATGATTTTGTCATACAAGACCTTTTAAGCTATTGCATAGCTTCTATCGCTGGCCTTGAGCGCGGGGACCGAATCTAGAAATTTCGTAACGAAAAAAAACTCACGCTCCCCACTCGTCTAACGTCGTTTCAGTTCGGCAGTCTTCGACACGGGTGTGTGCGTGCGATTAGAGTATTGTACGACTCTACGAAACTCGCACGAATCGAGACGAGCCGCTACGAAATCGGACGATGCTATGCAAGAGCTTTACCGCGGCAGTCCCCGAGTGCCACACGTCTTTTTTCCTTACTTTCAAACGATGATGGCTTGGAGTAGCCTCGTCATTATCACCGGACTTGTGGGGGATGGCTCGCAGCCCTAAGATTCAGAACTCCTGTTATTATTAACCGACTTCAAAAAAAGGAGGAGGTTCTCAATTCGTCTGTATGTATAATATATTTTTTTTATGTATGTTGACCGATATTTTCGTCAATTATAGACGGATTTCAAAAATTTTTTTTTGGTTGGATAGAGTTCACTTCCGAGGTGGTCCCATTTTCACCAGTCTTGGATCTGATGATGGTGATGATGATGATGACCCTCAAATTTTATAGGGACATGTACCGCGTTTTGCATATTGTCTGAAGTCATATTGGCATTTGCTTCTGGCTATCATAATCTTATGATGCTGAGCTGATGATGGAAGGTCAACTCCTTAATAGTTATGAGTAAAAGAATAATTATTTCAATACTGTATACATATTAAGACTACTAGTTATAATATCAGTAGCATTACAGGTGAGCTAAACTATTAGGTTGACCAGTCTAGGATCTGATGATGGGATCCAGGAGAAATCGAGGGCAACCCTCAAATTTTATAGGCACATGTACCGCGTTTTACATATTTTCTGAAGTTATATTGGCATTGCTTCTTGCAATCATAATGTTATGATGCTGAGCTGATGATGGAAGGTCAACTCCTTAATTGTTTGGAGTAAAAGGATAATTCTTTCAATACTGTATACATATTAAGACTACTAGTTATAATATCAGTAGTATTACATGTGAGCTGAACTGATAGGGTGAAAAAAAATATGTAACACTAAAAAGTATGAAAAAAAATTGTAAACAAAAAATTGTAAAAAAACCGCCTTCAAAAAACCCGACTCACTAAAAATTACAAAATAATATAATACGAACATTTATAATAATCATCTGGGTATGAATTTTATGTGTTGTTGAAGGCGGTGCCAATCAAAATTTTGAAGAATAATAAAGCACTCTGTGCTTGTCGGTATGAAATATAAACGGCACCGCCTTCAACAACATATAAAATTCATACCCAGATGATTATTATAAATGTTCGTATTATATTATTTTGTAATTTTTAGTGAGTCGGGTTTTTGAAGGCGGTTTTTTTTTTGTTTACAATTTTTTGTTTAGCTTTTACAATTTTTAATATCTAGTAAAAAACGGAATAAATACGTATGTCCTACGTGACCCTCAGATTATATTTATTAACCGACTTCAAAAAAAGGAGGAGGTTCTCAATTCGGCTGTTTTTTTATTTATGTTCACCGATATTTTCGTCAATTATAGACGGATTTCAAAATTTTTTTTTTGGTTGGATAAAGTTTACTTCAGAGGTGGTCCCATTTTTACCAGTCCAGGATCTGATGATGGCATCTAGGAGAAATCGAGGGCAACCCTCAATTTTTATAGGCACATGTACCGTGTTTTACATATTTTCTGAAGTTATATTGGCATTTAGCTTCTGGCAATCATAATGTTATGATGCTGAGCTGATGATGGAAGGTCAACTCCTTAATAGTTGAGAGTAAAAGGATAATTCTTTCAATTCTGTATACATATTAAGACTACTAGTAATAATATCAGTAGTATTACAGATGAGCTGAACTAATAGGGTGACCAGTCTAGGATCTGATGATGGGTCCAGGAGAAATCGAGGGCCACCTTCAAATCTTATAGGCACATGTACCGCGTTTTACATATTTTCTTATGTTATATTGGCATTTGCTTCTTGCAATCATAATGTTATGCTGCTGAGCTGATGATAGAAGGTCAACTCCTTAATAGTTGGGAGTAAAAGGATAATTCTTTCAATACTGTATAAATAAATAAAATAAATAAAAAAATATTAAGACTACTAGTTATAATATCAGAAGTATTACAGATGAGCTGAACTAATAGGGTGAAAAATATTGTATCACTAAAAAGTATGAAAAAAAATTGTAAACAAAAAAAAAACCGCCTTCAAAAACCCGACTCACTAAAAATTACAAAATAACATTTCTGGGTATGAATTTCTTATGTTTTTGAAGGCGGTGCCAGTGAAAATTTTGAGGAAAATGAAGCACTCTGTGCTTGCTGCATGAGATAAAAACGGCACCGCCTTCAAAAACATAACAAATTCATACCCAGAAATATTATTTTGTAATTTTTAGTGAGCCGGGTTTTTGAAGGCGGTTTTTTGTTTACAATTTTATTTTGTAAATTTTTTTTACATTATCAATACTAGATTCACATAGGTTTAATACGTGTGTAATAGAAACTTAATGGATTTAGTCAACATTAAAACTTGCTAAGACAGCGTAAGGTTTAACTTTAACAATTCTTCTTAATGTGTTCGTGGCAAAGTTACTTCTGTATCTTATGTTACTTGCCGAAAACTTCTTCGTACAATCGGCATTCCGAACCGCTGCTGTTAGAATCATACTTTTTACTGAGTTGGAGATATATAAGCGCGTATTAATAATGTTTAAGATATGCCGCTATATTAAGAACGCCAATCTAAACCGCGTAACATAGATGATTGAAATTCGGCATGCAGGTACCCTCATAAGCGTGAAGCTTACTTGCAACGCGATATTACCAAATTCACACGTGAATGGGAGTTATCGGGGAAAAACTTTTGTATGTAAAACTCTGTAGTCCACTCGTGCGAAGTAGCGGGAACAGCTGTAAGATAATAATAATAAGGACACTATTTTAGACTTTCGCGTTCCATTACACTAAAATTAATTTTTATGGGTCTACACGCGATATTATGAGTAGCAAATTACATAGCTACTTACTGCCCGACGTTTCGACTGGGTTACACCAATCTGGGTTAAAATAGTTCGCTCGCGACCACGATTGGTGTAACCCAGTCGAAACGTCGGGCAGTAAGTAGCTATGTAATTTTGCTACTCCTAATATCGCGTGAAGACCCATAAAGACTTATTTTAGGAGGACACTATATCAAGAACTATTTGGAATAACAGGTGAGATCACATTAAAAGCTACTAGTGACTCACCCTTGCTTTGTTTCGGGTAAATTTTACATAAAAACATTCCTCATTAATCCCTATACCTATAATCGTATCAAAAGCCGTTGCGTAGTTTTAAAGATTTAAGCATACGAAGGGATATAGGGCCTGAGAAAGCGACTCTGTTTTATAGTGATGCCAATAGGATAGGAATGTTAAAGTGTATTTTATGGTATCAATTAAAAGCTTTGGACTTTCTGAAAAAAGTAAGAAAAAAAAGATGCGTGCAAATTGCAAATATGCTAAAAGATTTTTATCATTGGTTTGTACAAATAGTCTTTTGTGTTTTAGTAGTCTCTTGTGTAACAAAGGCAATATATCTTATATCATATTGTTGCGGGAACGGGGTACGTTTAATTCAAGATACGCCAAAAGTCACCAAAAGACAATTAATTTATTTATCGACTAACAATTACACAATCAAACACTTAAAAACACTTAATTACAACACTAAACACGGAACACTAAATTACACTAATGCACTGAATCACACTAAAACACTGAATTTCACTGAAACTATTCGCAGGTAACGCACTCGATCACTTCTAGTTCGCAGGAGACTGATTCGCTTCGCTTTCCAAATCGGAACTGTCCCCTCGCGTCGGACATCCCGCTTTTATACCCGAGTGAGGACGCAGCTCTTCGCGTGGCGTCGAGAATATTCGATCGAAGATCGAAATTTCTAGACCTCGCTGGAGCTTGCCCCGACCGACCAGAGTGTGTGACGTAGTATCGTGCAAGCGAATATAGACCTTATCCATACGACGATAAGACTAATTTCGCTTGCACGGTCTCTCAAGGTCGTACTATTATTATTACTTTAGAACACTCTAGAGCTTGCTACAACCTACCAGAGTGTGTAGCGTAGTATCGTGCAAGCGAATATAGACCTTATCCATACGACGATAAGATTAATTCCGCTTGCACGGTCTCTCGTGGTCGTAACATTATCCCCCTCTTAGTCATGCTCGTCCCGAGCATCCATTTGACCCATGGTAACGAGCCAATCGATCAATGTGAACAATTTTCGGCTTGCCTCTTGTCCCTTGTTTGATCCGATAGGTTAAGTCGTTCAGCCTAGTGATGATCTTGTATGGTCCTTCCCACCTTGGCTGGAACTTCGGTGATTTGCCCTTCTTCCTGAGTGGGTTGTGTAACCAAACCAGACTCCCTTCATCGAAACCGTCGGTGTTGGCTTTGCGGTCGTAACGGGTTTTCATTCTTTCGCTGGATTTTAGACTGCAGTCTCTAACGAGAGCATGTACTTCATCCAGGCGCTTCTGTAGGTCAGCTGCATATTCCGTTACTGGTTTCGGAGCTTCTGGCGGTGTCCCAGTCAACGCGTCTACCGGAAGCCGCATTTCTCGACCGAAAGTTTACCATTGCTGGGGTTGCGCTGGTGCTATCGTGGATCGCAGATCGGTAGGACAACAAGAAAAGCGGTATGTACTGGTCCCAGTCTCGTTGATGCTCGTCTACAACTTTGGCCAAGTGGTTTTCCAACGTTTGGTTGAATCTCTCGACCATGCCATCGGATTGCGGGTGTGCTGGTGTAGTACGGGTCTTATGCATACCCAACAGTTGACAGACCTCCTGGAACAGTGCTGACTCAAAGTTTCTTCCTTGGTCTGAATGTATTTCAAGAGGCACACCAAATCGGCAAATTACCTCGTGGACTAACTTCTTGGCGACCGTCTTTGCTTCTTGATTAGGCGTAGCGAAGACTTCAGGCCACTTAGTGAAGTAATCTTGGACCACAATGATGTACTTGTTTCCCTCGTCGGATTCTGGAAAGGGGCCAGCTACATCTACTGCAATTCTTTCCCAAGGAGCGCCGACGTTGTACAGCTTGAGTTTGCCCTTACTTCTGGTTTGTGGGCCCTTTACTGATGCGCAAGTCGTACATTTCTTGCACCAGTCTTCGACGTCCTCCCGACAGTGTATCCAGTAGAACCTCTGTCTCAGCTTCTCTAGGGTCTTCTTCACGCCTAAATGTCCCCCGGATACCCCATCGTGTATGTACCTCAGTAGCGAAGCAACTTGTTTACGGGGTACAATCAGCTGTAGTGTCGTTTGATCCCCTTTTGGTGTTTCCCATTTCCTGAAGAGTACTCCATCCTTAATCTCCAAACTGTCCCATTGTGCCCAGTAACTTTTCGTGATGGGGCTTGATGATGCTACATGGCTCCAAGAAGGTTTTTGACCTACTTCCTTCCATTCAAATATTTTCCTCAGGTCACTATCCTCTTTGTTGAGCCTTTTTGATAGCGTCTTCGCTCCATTCATTATCAAGTCCCTGGGTGGTAATCATCCGGACTTCTTCTTTAGTCTCCGTTTTAGAGCAATGAGTGCAGGCCACAGGACAAGGTCTCCTTGATAGGGCATCGGCATTCAAATGCGTTCTACCACTACGATGTTCTGTTGTGAAATTGTACTCCTGTAGTTGCTCTAGCCACCGCGCCACTTGTCCTTCAGGGTTCTTAAACTGCAAGAGCCATTTTAACGCAGCATGATCTGTCCGCAGGGAAAACTGTCTTCCAACGAGATACTTGTTGAAATGCTGTAGAGTCTTCACTACCGCCAACAGTTCCTTACGAGTCACACAGTAGTTCCTTTCAGGTTTTGAAAGTGACTTACTGAAATAGGCAATCACCACTTCCCGTTCACCTTGCTCTTGCGACAGAACTCCGCCTATGCCAGTATTGCTGGCATCGGTGTCCACGATAAACCTTCCTTCTCTGTTCGGGTAGCCAAGTATAGGACTGGTGCAGAGGTGTTCTTTTAATCTGACGAAGGCTTGATCACATTCCAAGTCCCAGGCGAATACTCGTTTATCTTCCGTGAGCCGATGAAGAGGTTTCGCTATATCAGAGAAGTTCTTTACAAAGCGCCGGTAGTATGCGCATAAACCCAAAAATGATCTCACGTCGGTCTTGTTAGCTGGAATAGGCCATTGTTGGACAGCTTTGATCTTCTCTGGGTCAGTCCTTACACCTTTAGATGAAATAATGTGGCCTAAGTAGGCGACTTCTTCCTTGAAAAACGTGCATTTCTTTGGACTGAGTTTCAAGTTTGCTTCTCGTATTCTGGTGAAAACCTTCCTCAGGTTACTGACATGCTCTGTGAAATTTCGACCCATGACAATGATGTCATCCAGATAGACCAGGCATGCATCACCCAGAAGTCCAACCAGTACTCTTTCCATCAACCGCTCGAATGTCGCCGGAGCGTTGCAAAGTCCAAAGGGCATGACGTTGAACTGCCACAATCCATTCCTAGTTCCGGTCGTAAATGCCGTCTTCTCTTTGTCTTCTGGATGGATGTCAACTTGCCAGTACCCACTCTTAAGGTCCACTGTTGAGAACCACTTCATGCCGCTCAACATGTCCAGTGTGTCGTCTATACGGGGCAGGGGGTAGCTGTCCTTCTTCGTTGCATTATTCAACAACCGGTAGTCCACACAAAACCTGGTGCTGCCGTCCTTCTTCTTTACCAGGACTACTGGCGAAGACCACGGGCTTGTTGAAGGTTCTATGATGCGGTTCTTCTGCATCTCAGCAACCATGTCTGCTACCTCCTTCTCTTTGGCAAATGGAAGGCGTCTAGGCCGCTGCTTTATTGGTGGCGCGTCTCCCGTGTCTATTCTGTGTTTAACGAGACCTGTCCTGCCCAAATCATGGTCACCCTTCGAAAATATGTCGTTGAAATCTAGCAACAACCTTTTAGCTTGCTCAAGTTCCCGCTCAGATAGCTTGTCCTTACAATTTGCTAGGAGCGGCGTGACATCATCTCGTTGACAGGATTCCGGTTCCCGGGCCCTTTTCAGCCTTCTGATGGATTGACCTGCATCGCACCGTCCGATGACACAGTTTCTCCGTAGTTGCACTTCATCTCCGCTAAGATTGATGACTCGCACCAGCGCTCCTTTTTCCGGTCATTGCCAGAGTTCTTGCTGTGATCCAACTCGGATGGTCGCCGCAGTTTTCTATGACGACGCTTCGCCCTTGGCACGCAGTGTAAGGGAATCTAACTTTGACCAGAGTTTCAGATCTCGGCGGTAGGGTTGTATTTTTCAGGCAGTAAACTGCGCATGATCTCGCTCCCTCTAGGAATACTTCTTGTTCGGGGAAACTAAGTACTCCTTTAGCGACGTCTACCACACACTTCTGGTCTCTTAAAAGTCCAATCCGATGATGCAATCGTCCGTGATGTCTGCTATGAGAACGCCGTATTCAAAGGTTTGTTCTCCAACGGTTATCTTCGCCATCGTCTCACCGAAGACGGTAACTGGCTGGCCTGTTGCTGTTTGAAGCTGAACGGATGGTCTCTGATTCCACACAATAGTCCTTTTCAATAGCTCCGGACGCACTATTGTTCTTGAAGCACCGGTGTCAATAGTAAAATGACACGTTACGCTGTTCAGCTGTCCAACCACTGTAAGGTTGTTCCCATTACCAATTTGTGAAACAGTGACGGTAGGGGCTCGATGTTGACCAGCCAGCGCCCGCCCCACGGCCCTGGCTTCTTCTAGTTTAACGACAGCTCTTCTGCGTCCACCTGTGTAGAGGACGCTACTGTCGTTCTACGTGGCCATCTTCGCTTGGGGCAACTACTCCGAATATGGCCCCTCTCGCCGCAGCCGTAGCACATCGGATCCAAAGAAGGTTTTTCCTTCACCACAACCTCCCGAAGTCGTTGAGTTCTAGCGTCTTGACGCACGGCTTCCACCTCCAAAGCATGGGCTAGAGCTTCCTGTAAGGTCTGATGATGGCTCAGTTTCACGGTATGTCTGACGTCTGCATCTCTAATTCCATCACAGAAAGCTTGTGGGATCATTGATTCCACCATTGTAGGGCATGACACGTAGGCACGTCTGACTAGCCTTTCGATTTCCGCTGCCCATTGCTGCAGACTCTCACCAGGCTTCTGCTGTCGGTCGCGGAGTTGTGCTCTATATGCGTGTTCCAGGTGTTTGTCGCTGTACCTGCCCTCTAATGCTCTTTGGAGAGCACCTAAAGTTCTGTTATCCGAAGGCAGGTTTTCCAACGTGAGCAGGGCATCTCCACGAAGAGCCAGAGTCAGAGCTATCATGGACTCTTCCTCGTTCCACCCCTTTCCTTTCGCCACCGTCTCGAACTGGTACCAAAATGCTGCCCAAGACGTCGTTCCATCGAAGTGGGGTACTTCGATTTTCGGAGAATCCGACACTACCGTAGCACCCCGGGTCCCCACTCTTGCCATTTTGGTATGCAGCTGTCGCATCTCAGCATCCACCTGGCTCAGTCGATCCTCGTGTTGGGTGAATCGGTCTTCATGTTGGATGAATCGATCTTCATGTTGGGTGAATCGATCTTCATGTTGGATGAGTCGATCTTCGTGTTGGGTGAGTCGATCTTCGTGTTGGGTCTTGACGCTTAGCACATCATCCTTGAGAGCATCAATCTGCTTTTCTAATACTTCGTGCTTCTTCTCAATAGCCCCCAACAAACTCTTGCTTAGCTCTTCCTGGCGAAGGTCTTGCTTTTCCTGACGAAGGGCAGGCCCAATTGATGTTTGAATTGATCCCTCCGTTGAAGTGCCTTCACCCTCTTGCAGGGCCGCGGTTTGACTCCTTGTTACTCGGCCCTCACTGTCTTCTCGTGGTGTAAGAGGCATCTTGAATTCCACTTCTGACACCAATTGTTGCGGGAACGGGGTACGTTTAATTCAAGATACGCCAAAAGTCACCAAAAGACAATTAATTTATTTATCGACTAACAATTACACAATCAAACACTTAAAAACACTTAATTACAACACTAAACACGGAACACTAAATTACACTAATGCACTGAATCACACTAAAACACTGAATTTCACTGAAACTATTCGCAGGTAACGCACTCGATCACTTCTAGTTCGCAGGAGACTGATTCGCTTCGCTTTCCAAATCGGAACTGTCCCGTCGCGTCGTACATCCCGCTTTTTATACCCAGTGAGGACGCAGCTCTTCGCGTGGCGTCGAGAATATTCGATCGAAGATCGAAATTTCTAGAACTCGCTGGAGCTTGCTCCGACCGACCAGAGTGTGTGACGTAGTATCGTGCAAGCGAATATAGACCTTATCCATACGACGATAAGACTAATTTCGCTTGCACGGTCTCTCAAGGTCGTACTATTATTATTACTTTAGAACACTCTAGAGCTTGCTACAACCTACCAGAGTGTGTAGCGTAGTATCGTGCAAGCGAATATAGACCTTATCCATACGACGATAAGATTAATTCCGCTTGCACGGTCTCTCGTGGTCGTAACAATATATATCCTTTTTTCTTAGGACAAACATTATCGTCCTAAGAAATAAGACATCCCCGTTTTTAACACATTTCCCATTAAATTTAAAATTTTTAATTGCTAAAGCTAGCTTGCACTAGGGCACTGGGCGCGATTCCCTGAGGGACGGGTGTTCGAATCCCCAGGCCGTGGTGAGGCAGTTGAATTTTTTCCGTTTTTCTAAACATTTCCCATTGTTTCTTTGCTCTTATTGCTCCCCGCTTGATGTTTTGTAGCCAAAAACCTTCCTCTATAAATAGTCTATCCAACACAATCAGATTTTTTCTTAAATTCGTGGTATTATTTTTTGCCTTTGCCTTTTTCTTAGGACAAACGTTGTCCTCCTAAGAAATGAGGCAATATTAAAGACTTGTATTAACAGCTGTCTAGCTAAAGTGTGAAGCGACATTTCTTGCTAACAGCTTAAAGTGCGTTACGAAGCCTCTAGCGAGAGTTCATACAAAATTAACCCGTCCAGTGTGGCCCCAACCACATCTCTGGTCTTAATAGACCCCAGTTTTGGCACTGTTAGTACCACATCTAGCCACTAGGGCGCGCTTGACGCAACCGACGACCGTTGCTCGACAATACAACACTTTGCTACCGTTGATAAGCTTGAGGTGTAGTGGGAGGGAAGTTTATTATTTTGTTGAGGTTTAAGATAAAATATATAAAAAAAGAAACTGACTGACAGATTGACTTACTTATGTTGCAATTGGGGAAGTAATTTTGTCAATCTGTCGGTCTGCAAATGAAATTTAGTACACATATTATCTGACCGGCTCGATGTAGCAGTGGTTAGTGACCCTGGCTGGCGGTTCCAAGAGTTCGAAACTCCGATCCTGCGTTCGAGCTCTTTTAGCGTTCGTGGTCACGGGCAAGACATCTCTATTGTTAAAATGAAGAAAACACTGGAAATGTAAACTATCCTTCGATATCAGACGACCCCAGTACATCCCAAGCCTAACGGACAAATGAATCGACTCGCCCATGTCGGCTCCACCCGAGTAGACTTATATCGATTCGATCGATACATCGAGACATCGCAGGTGCCTCTCATTAGCTTATACCTGGATTACGTCACGGGTTCGTAATGGGAATATTCGATCTGTGTAGAAGTATGTAATAACTATTGTTCTTACTAGCCGACCCAACAGACTTCGTCCTGTAAAAAAATGTGAAAAAAAGGGCGGTTTGTAGGGTTTTCCCGGCAATTATTAGATTTTTTCTCGCCGTAAGAACCATCCTTGGACTTCAACGAACATTTAAAAAAAGAATTGGCCCAATTGGTTCAGGCGTTGTTGAGTTATGCGCTTACCAACACATTTTGCGATTCATGCTTATATTATAGATTAAGGTTTAGTTCCTCTTTTCTGCCACGTGTCATTAAGGCATGGAATGCCCTTCCAGCTCATGGTTTCCCTCCCTTCTATGATCTCGGGCTCTTCAGGCGGGGCGTGAAACGGCATTTAAGCAGCCTTCAGGGTGAGTACGACAGGCTCAATTTGGTCTATTGTACCTGTCAACCTCATATTTGGATCTCACTACCGCTTACCATCAGGTGGAGTGAGGTCATCTTGTTAGCCTATTATAAAAAAAGGTGTATTCAAATAGATGAAGGCAGTAGTGGGGCCCGTGGAATCCCCGGTTCGAGTCCGGGGTCGGGCAAAATTTTTGTGAGTTTTTTTGTAATGTAATTGCTCAGCAGGAAGGAAGTTGGTGGTTGAACGCCCGTGCCTCAGAAAGCACGTTAAGCCGGTGGTCCAGCGTCTGATCTCTCATCGGTCATGTCAGATTGCCGTCTACCGAATTATATCACATACTATGGTATATGGCCATAGCATACTAGTGGCCGGTATCAAGAGTTTCAGTTCCTCTTTTCTGCCTCGTGCTATTTTTAAGGTGGACAGGCTCAATAGGGTCCAGTGTTAGTATTAGGTGTAATGAGGTCGACAGGGACCTCATATGTATGGACACCCGTTTACTTTCAACTGAAGTAAACTCATCCTGAGTCTTTTTAAATAAAAAAATTCCAGGCCTACCATAGTAACCTCGCAAGGTAAGTATTTTAGAGTTTATTTCACTTGACTGGCTCTGTGGAGCAGTGGTTAGCGGCCAAGGCTAGCTGTTCCAAGAGTCGTGGGTTCGATTCCCACTCGGAACGAATATGTGTTTGATGAACATGTGTATACCAGTCTCTGCCGTTTATAATACAACTTCTGCTTAGTTTGGGGTCAGATACTCGTGTGTGGAAATGTCCCAGATATTTATTTATTTCAAGCATGGCAATTAATAATAGATAGTACCCATCAGCTCGTCTAATGCTGACCCCTAACTGTTTGTTATGGATTAACATTTTCTGGTTACTGAAATAATAAGCACAATATATTGTGTAATTTACGTTTATAATATTGTTTGCAATAACTCTGCAGTCATTATAGCATGAAGCATAATTCCCAAATTATTAATGTAAATGAATCATTAATTTTAATTGAAAGTTAAATCTATATAATAATGTAATATAATATTATCGACATGCCCGCAATGTTGCTATGGAATTCGGTCAAAACGCTGAGTCGATGTAACGTATATCCAATAGGTGCTACATTACATAAATAAAGAAAATTTTGGTGGGTTCGAACGTGTAATTTGCTTAAGTATGTAGCCTAGTTTCTTAGTATTAGTTCTATGAAACTTTTATAGGACTTAGTAGGAAAATACTTTTATTTGTCAGATCCCGCAGAAATATAAAGAACTAACTTGCCGCCCGCGACTTCGTCCACGTAGAGACGTTTAACGGGTAAAACATTACTTCTTTATAGCGCAGTCGGTTAAAAAGTAGCCTATAACCTTTCCTAGGCTCTGCACGATATCTGTACCAAATTTCGTTTAAATCGGTTCAGTACTCTATGCGTGAAAGCATAACATACATACAGACAGACAGAGTTACTTTCGCTTTTATAATATTAGCAAGGATACTCTTGAAATATCCTTTTGTGAAAATCGAGGTCCGATACCCACCAGGCATTTAAAATTTAAATTACTCCCGAAAGTGGACATAAAACCGTTTTACAGATTTAAAACCGCCATTACACTAGACCAAATTAAGCTTTAATTGTTTTGCGGAACCCCAAGTATTTAAGTTTGTGGCTTCCGTTAATGTGGGATGCACAAAAGAACTCTGAATTAGTCGTAATGCGCATAGCAATACGCGCCATTTAATTTTCGGTCGCAGTTAAAGTTTGGCCGGGAAATAATTGACAGCATTTTTTGGGCGGCCATCTTTCTTTTCATTCGCCGACTTCAAAAAGGAGCATATTCTCAATTAGGTAAATCGTACATATGCTTTTTTATTGGGTTAAGGTTGACATTATTTAATTTTTATTTTACGACTTGATAGTAGGTTCAAAGTCCCCCTACCCATACTTATGGGTAAACCTACCTACTTAATTTGTGGTACTTTGAAAGTTTGTATGCATGTAAGATAGGATCGCAATCCCAAGTAGGTATGTACTACACTCCAACCATCTTCTCTATTGATGTTAGGATGTTTTCAATTTCAATAGCTCGCAAATAGCAGTAAAATAGAGTTATTTTAAAACTGTAATTAAGCAAATGGCCGAAAGTGATATCTGCCTATCCCCAAGGAAAAAGACGTGATTTTACATATGTATGTATGTAATTAAAAATACATCCTTTGACATTGTTAACTTGAGTGGATGGAAATATCGAAATCATTATTACCACCAAACTCTGATCGTCGATTTAACAATAAGCGATTCGAAACTATCTACATTATTTCACTCTCGTCCCCGTCACATATTATTAGAATAACTCATATCTAAACCTACCCACGTATATAATTATTTTTAAGCTCAAAGAAACAATTCCTGGAAGGGTATATTTGAAATGAGTATTTTTGTCGGGACTAAATTCCTTATTTCCAACCTCATTTGATGGAGGCAGGCGAGAACCCTTTTTATTTAGGGTGTATCTCAATATATCCTTGAGTGAGTTTAGGAGAATTTATGGAGTGAAAAAAATTCAGTGTTTAACCGAACCTTTTTCATGCACTGAGCTTTATTAAGAAGTTAAGGGGTTTTTGAGGTTAGGTCACTGCATTGAAGTAATGCCTCTATCTGTATATTACAATTAATATTGTAAAAGTCTATCTTATAGAACATTATTTCGAACATTTTTTTATTTACGTACAAGTGTTATCTTTGTTTTTACTATTGTTATCCTTTATTTGATGTAAATCCTAGTCTTTTTTATATAAATGATTCAATAAACACAAATGTGAAATGAAAGCCAAGTTCAATATTTTCAAAACAACTTTTAAAATACACCGTGATATTTAAGTGGATGTTTTCCGGCAGTAATGTATTAGTCAAATAGATTTGTGCAGTTTTTTTATTCAAATCAATAAATACCGGTTTTACGAAAGGGATAAACGAAACTCAAAAGCACGCTCGAACCGCTTTATTACTTAGAGCGTAGAGCTTAATTAGCTTTAATCATAAATTTCATGCGGTACCTGATTACTTCACATCACTTAAAATAACTATTGCTTCCCACTCTTTTGAGTTGGATGATTATTTAGAAAATTAGTAAAATAGTTTTTTTTTCACGAAATGACTAGCATGATTCGATAGTACCCCTAAAGGTAAATCGTTCTGTTACTGGATAACAACCGCTAAAATGTCACGGTGTATATGTTACGGCTAATACCCGAAGTGCGGTTACAGAAAAACTCACACAAATTTTGATCGACCCCGGGCTCGAACCGGGGACCTCTCGGTCCTTACGCAGCGCTTGCTACCAATAGGCCAACGAGGCAGTTACAACTATGTACAGACGCTATGAGTCACACTCGCTAGTAGACCTGCAGTAGATCAGCAGCACTTGGCGCTCACAACCTGCAGAGGCGCGTGTCTTGCTACGTCCTCCACCCCGCGCTGCTGCTGCATATGCTGTGAGTCCTGAGTGTGACGCGTGGCGGGACACGCATCTAAGTTTTATCCAACAGGGATTCTCTGAACCTAGTTTTAGCCGAAACGGTATCGGATAGACCTTGTTTTATTCAACAGGGAATGGCTAGACCTAGTTGTAGCCGGCATGATGACGGCTAGACCTAGTTTTATCCGAAAACAATCGGCTACACCTAGGTTTAGCCAAGAGTACACCTAGTTCTAACCGGCTAAAACTAGGTGTAGCCGCACTTCGGGTATTAGCCGTAACATATATATTATTTAAACTTACAATGATCATTATTGAAGTCTAAAGTCCAACTTGGTATAGTATCTCGTTTTAATATGATGAGATTTAGTTAGAGACAATTGACTTGAACTTGGCTTGTCACGCTACCGTGTGTTTAGATCAGTACTATTCCAGCAAAAAAAGATGAGACTTTATTCTTCATACTATACGACCTGGATTGTATTAAGAGCGAAGTTTTTTGGATTTCATATCCAAAGGCTAAAAACGGAACCCTATTACTGAAACTTCCCTATACGTCCGTCCGTACGTCTGTCACAAAGCTGTATCTCAAGAACGGCGAAAGCAAGAAAGTTTAAAATTTTCACAGATGATGTATTTATATTGCTGCTTGATCAACTAAAAACAGAATAAAACATATACTCAAGGGGGGCGCCCGCCGCCCATACAACAAACTTGATCCTCTACAAAATTGCTACGAAACCTATCGATCCTCTACAAAATTGCTACGAATCCCATCGATCTTATACAAAATTGCTACCTGAAACCTTTCGTATGCCGGTCCGACTCGCACTTGGCCAGTTTTTTTTTATTTATACTAAAATCTCTCCTGCCCAAGACGCGATCCCACGTTCGTAGTAATGACGTCACGAACTGGACTCAGAGTTAAGTTATGAAGGTTGGTATGAGGAATATTACTTAGGTAATCTCTGGGCAGAAGAAAAATGTGCAATTTAAATATGACATATTATATACTGGCGACCCGCCCTTTCGGAATTTTCTCGCTGACTCCCGTTCCCGTGGGAATTTAGGGAATTCCTTTCTTAGTGCACCTCTACGGTATAAAAGCAACATACCTTCCAAATTTTGATTTTATTTTATTTTATTTATTTAGGTTCACTTACAACTTATGTATCAATTCTTAAACTAAACAGGAATTATGACTTAAAGCTAAATTCATAAATTTATTACAAGTAAACACCACATACAATTGATAATAATAATAAACTTAATTAACAACAAGTATCTTATATAGTCTAAAATAGTAAATAGGAATAGTGACGCATCGGAGGTAACTATCATTAAGACCGACAAATGATTTGGCGTATCTTAACCACTGAGTCGTGATTTGAAGTAGTTACCTACGTTTAGCCGTTTAGGGTGTGCGTGTGTCAGTCAGTCAGTTAGTTTCTCCTTTTATGTATTCAAATATGATCTTTTTTTATGACATAAACACAACGGACAAAGTGTGAGCGTGTTTCGTGAAAGATACCGGATTCATTATGTAAATTTTTGGCCTGAAAGTCTCTTGGTAAGATGAACTTTTTTGGTTAAACTTTTTACATACAACGCGCGGTTTAGGTTAACTTGTGATATGATATTAAGTCAGTATTATATTGCTAACTTTAAACTGTCATGGTTTCTAGTGTGTGTACTCATTAGAAAGCTGAAAATGTTCGGTATATTTACCATCTTTCCTGCCCTCGATAAAATAAGGAATCATAGTAAATATCCTTAACTCTTTGGGTTGCATATTAAAGTTTTCCTTCTTACTTTATCTGTTCGTGTTAATTGTTTGTATTTCTTTTGTCTGTCATATGTGTGTTTTGATTAAGTTTTGTGTTATTGTGTATTGATATAATTTTGTTGTATACCTATTTGTTTATGTTATGTGGTCAATAAACGTTTTCTATTCTATCCTATTCTATTCTAAATGAATGTTTAATTTATCAAATACTTTCAAATGACTAACTCTTTTTTCAACTGACAGACGAAAGAAAAACGTAGAAATCAGCACGCTGAAATTCAACACGATGAAACACATAGTGTTATTGTATGTACTGATTATCATATTTTTCTTCTGTCCGTCGGTCTTTCTGTAAAGATTAATTTTCTCGAAAACTTCTGTACTGAAGGTATCGAATAGAAATTGGGATCAAATAATAATATCTACTATTTCTCTAAGGCTAAATGGCGCCTGCCCTTATTTAACAAACACACTACACACTTTACACTAATAGTTAGTGCATATTTCGCCGTCGGTACAGTTAAGCGCGCTCATCAACATTCATCCAACATTAACATTCGTTTTAACACTTAACATTTAAGAACATTTGCTGTACTTCAATACATTTCATATAACTAACAAACTCTATCTTTCAAACAACAAACCCCAAAGCTCAGGCCACAACATCAATATTGTTAACTTGACTGGTTTCATGGCGCACATGGGACAGGTCGCCAGTTCAACCTCGCCACGTACTACTGTGTTTTTTTAAATTTGAAACTTACATGTACGATTATTGACGCTGTAACGGTGAAGGAGAACATCGTGAGGAAACCTACACACCTACGAAGAAATTATAAGGTTGTGTAGTCGACCAACCCGCCAGGTTACGCTTGGCCAGCGTGGTTGGCTCGCGGTCTGACCTCCATAGTTTAGAGTATGTCCGTGCCCCAGCAGTGGGGACGTATATGGGCTGATGATAAGTTCACGGATCTTAGCCAAGTGACGAAGTTTCAGATTATCGATTATAGGAATGTCCCGTAGGAACCTCCGGACTATGCGGCAGGTGTTGCGAATTGCGGCTTTTTTGTGATGCATACATACATACATACAATCACGCCTTTTTCCCAGAGGGGTAGGCAGAGATCACTTCCAGCGATCTACTTTTCACCTCTGTGGGAAACGTGACGTGACGGGTTGTGAACCACGTCACCGCCTTTCCGCCTTGTGCATTGTTTTAACAAGGTCATTGCGTTCCCACGAGTAGCAAGGATATGTGACAGGATTGACGGGGGAAGGAAAAGGGGAGGAAGGATACTATCGCCTCGGATGATTTGGACTGAGTCGATCGTAGCTCGAGGAGCCGGGGTCGCTAACCCGTATACCGTTCACCAACCACCGGACAGATAGTTGTGACTGGTATCCCCTGACTTTTTGTGATGTGTATAAATAAATTATTTATCAATATTATAAATTATAAATAGCGCAATATCGTACGTGTCTGTGTAATACTGAATTCGCTTAATGCTCTCTAACGAGTGCGGTGGCCAGAGTCGCTTCTGCCGAGTTTGTATGGACGCTATTCGGATGCGCATTTATCGAATATTCTAATGAGATTGGTCCGGCAGATCGGTCTCTGTTGCGCTTTCTGTAGGATCGTGCGAGATAAGATGATTACCTTCGTAGATGGTGGAATAGGTATAACTGAAGTTACACATTAAATTGTATTGGATACAGTTTAGTACAGCAAGACTGTACCGAACTGTTGCCATTGCAACATTGTCTAAATTAATGCCAAGTTCTTTGACAATTACTGTTGTTTTAAAAGTAGTGTGATCTTAAAGTAGGTTCGACTTGACTCCGCTAGTTTTATTAGAATCAAAAAATATTTTATTTTTGTAATGAACTTAGCTCTGTTTTTGGTGAAATAGTTCGAGACAGCATCCCGACATGACCAATGACAGATCAGGCGCAGGGTCAACGCCTTATGGTGCTTTCTGAGGTGCATCAGTGAACATAAGTGGACTCTATTTTATTTTTTTAGGATCAGCAAATAGATACACATTACATAATATGAAACAAAAAATATAATTACAAACATATATTCCCTCACTCTCAAAGTTCGGAGAGATGGCAAATCCCACATAACCAATGAGAGCACCAAATGACGGTAGTAATTAAACTCACTTATGAAGACACCTGTCAACTTTAGTCTTAACCGTGACCACGAGCGCTGTAAAGAGCTCAAAACGTCGGATCTCTAAATAATGTTTAGAATACCAATACACGCGAGTTTAATCCGTAAAATTAGTTTTATTTCAAATGTGTAGTGCTCGCGCAAATAAAAATAGACAATACTAACCAATGAGAGATCACACTCAGGATCACCGGTTTAAGATTTTAAAGCGACACACGTGCAACATCCTGCCTCACAAAAATTTTGCCCGAACCAGGAATCAAATTTCCAAGAATCTCTAGATCCTTCCGCTCAAATGGACCATTGCTCGCCATGTAAGCCCATCCATAGTCGGTTTCGTCTAGCCCAATTCAAATGACTCGAATTCGAGCGATTCACTATCACGGTGTAATCCGCTTTAGAGGCCGTTACATGGAACCGAGGTATTTGCACCTGTACAGGTATTGACGACCTGGTAGGTTTAGATGCCATTTTGGCTCTTGTGAATTTGTAGAGTGCAAGCAAGATTAAGACCAGCATTTTGGGGATTATTAATCCTTACTGAAATGTTAATGCCACAGTAAATCGGTCCGGTTGCCCCACTTTTACACCAAAACGACTACAGATTAAAAGGATTTTTTTTACACTCGTAGTATTTATTGATTGGCTCGGTGGTGCATTCGATAGTACCTTTGTCTCTTTCGCAAAGAGTTGCGGGTTGGATTCTGAGTCGAGACAATTATTGCGTCAACGATATTTATGTATTCAAGTGTTGTTTTTGAGACTCGTAACACACGTTCTTGAGCAACTTTTCTCGGAATATAAATAAATGTATGTCATGTGTGAGCATTTTTTGTATTTTCTGTTAGTTTCGAAGGTGTCTTTTATTAACCATCATACGAAGGGGAACAATAGGATTTATCCACAGAAGTATTATATCTACGTACAACTATTACGTAGAAAACTGAAAAAACATCTTCAGCTCATTTCTGTCCACAGCTGGACAGAGGCCTCCCCAAATTCTCGCCACTTCTTTCTTTCTTCGGATACTCGTATCCAGCTCCTACCAGCCGTCCCGCGCAGATCGTCACTCCACCTGGCCTGCGGGCGTCCTACACTACGTTTGCCGAGACGTGGTCTCCACTCTAGATCTCGTCTACTCCAGCGGTTATCGGTTCTACGGCTGATGTGGCCAGGCCACTGCCACTTCAGCTAGCTAAAGCTAATCTCGAAGACTTTGGTTTTCTGTCGGATCACCTTATTATTGGTAAATTGAATATGACCGGGATATTTACCATGATGTTTTATTTTAATGAGCACTGCACTGTAGCAAGCGCCATATTCAGTTTTCTTTTGTTTAAAATTAAGTGCCTCTAGTACTTACATTCTATGGATTTATCATTATCATAAAACGTCCATTTTATCGTATGTCTAGATTTTCGTAATGCAGTCACATCGTCTTTTTTATAGCGCTTTAAACTGCATACCCAAAGAAATTGGCGTGAAATAAATTTCACACTTGAACATTTAGTTACAACTTAAAGCTCTAAAATGGGAATAGCTAATCATACTCCGGGGGAAGAGCTTTTGTGGACAAACTTTGACTTTCACTTTTATATCTCAAGTGCTGGTGGATTTGCCAGCTTTTGATGAAGCCGCCACACAGTTGCGTAGTTGTATTTTTGTTTTGTTCTAAGGGTTTCTCAAAAATAATATCGGATCTCTTATAGTACACAATTTGATGCTTAGCTGTCATTAAAAATCTTCTTGCAAATTCGCTTGTGATTGGTCTAACCTAGCCAAAACGTCAGGTAGTAAGAAGCTATGTATTTGCTACTCCTAAAACCGCGTGTAGACCCAAAATTGCAAAAATAATAACAGTAAATGAAAAAAAATTGTATACTACTACTTTTATATCGCACATAATAAGAAATGTTATGGGTATGAGCGAGAAATCCTCAACACAAGTATTTTATTACTTCCTGTGGCGTCTCAGCGCTTTTATTCTTAAGTACAAATGCAAGTCTTTTTGTAATATAGTAAAAAATTGAGAAATATTTTTTATTTTATTTTTAAGTAGTCTATGCCGTTACTCATTATCTGGAATAGCTGCACCAAATTTAATAAATCGGAAGTTTTACTTTGAAAATGCAATATACATACTCGAATAATCATACTAAAGATTTAAAAAATGCTGTGCCACTTCAATCGCATCTCTGTGGCGTGAACCGTACAAAGACCCGTTTCTTTTTACAGATGATAATAAAATAAACCCAGAGTAATCCCTTGTTCTATGGGATGGAAAATTGGTAAAGTTTCTGCGTCTGTCAAAATACTCCTCAGGACACAATTGAAGTTAATTTAGGGCTGCGATTCACCCATACTTTAGAGAGGACGCCGTTTGAATGTTGAAAAAAGGTATTTTTCGTTAAAAAAAAGATTTTTTTTGTGGCCCCTTCGAAAAATCGGTCGAATATCGACTGAAAATTGGAAGCTCTTGAATTTTAAGTTACAATAAATATGTCTTCACTGTCTTTTGATCAGACGTTTGTTTGCGCACGACTTGTGCACTTTAAAATTGTTACTTTGTACGTAGTAGGCCATGCGGCAAATAACATGTAATATAATATTATTCATTTTTATAATCGTACCAATTTCTTATATTCTTCTTCTATCCATTTATTTATTTATTTATAAATAAAAACTTAAGCTCACAAACTACATGGCAATTAGAACGTAATAAAAAATGTTCAAGCATGTAAATCGTAAGCAAATCTTTAAAAGTAAAATATGAAAAATAATTTCAGCAGTAAGTAATACCATATTTCAAAGTAATATCAATCATTCACGACCTTCTTACGTAACAAGCTCTAAGGCTAAGAAAATAATTAATTATATAAGCCTTTGTCATAGAATAAAGGTACAGAGGTGTATTAGGTGTTATTTATATTATACTAGATTTCCGCCCGCGACTTCGTCCGCGTAGAGACGTTTAGCGGGTGAAACATTACTTCCTTATAGCGCAGTCGGTTAAAGAGTAGTTTATAACTTTTCCTAGGCTCTGGACTATATTTATACCAAATTTCATTGAAATCGGTCCAGTACTCTATGCGTGAAAGCATAACAGACAGATAGACAAACAGACAGACAGACAGAGTTACTTTCGGATTTATAATATTAGTAAGGATTTATGTATATTTGTGGCTCTGTTAATTCTGGTAACTTACGTTACGCAAACAATTTTACACTAGATCAGACCAATGTTTGTGATATTATTTTAAGCTATTGCATAGCTTTTATCGCGGGTTTTAAGCGCGGCGACTGAACCAAGAAATTCCGTAACGAAAAAACCTCACAATCGTCTAACGTCGTTTCAGTTCGGTTGACTTCGGCACGGTGTTTGTGTGCGTGCGGTTAGACGTATTGTACGACTCTACGAAACTCGCACGAATCGAGACGAGCTGCTCCGAAATCGGACGATGCTATGCAATAGCTATACCGCGGCAGTCCCCGAGTGCCACTCGTCTTTTTTATAAGGGAAGTTTAAGGATTACTTCACTCCACCTGATATTAAGCGGTAGAGAGGTCCACAAATTAGGTCGACAGGAGATCCTATTGAGTCTATCGCACTTACCCTGAAGGCCTGCTTGGATGCTGTTTCACGCCCCGCCTGAAGAGCCCGGGATTGTAAATCGAAGGGAAATCATGAGTTAGAAAGGCAAACCATGCCTTAATAGCCGGTGCTCCTGCGCCCGATCTCTCATCGGTCATGTCGGATTGCCGTGTCACCAAATTATGTGAGTAAGGGAATAGAGAGTGCGCTTGTGTTTGCGCGCACACTTGTGCTCTATAATATGTCATGCGCACTTAGCTGACCTCAATTGAGATCGGCCGCCATAGCTGAAATCGGTCGAACGCCTTATGCTCTATTTAATGACACATTTATACCATGAGAGCCATCCGCTCCCCCGCAAGTTCGATGATGATGACAAGGCTACTCCAAGCTACAGTCAGTTAGGGAAAAAAAACAACGCTTCATGATTGAAGAAGACCCCACCACAACTGGTAGTAGGCAGAGTATCGAGAGAATACATCTATGAAATTATATTCACTGCCCCGGTCTTGTAAATTGAAACAACTCAAGTCAGTTCCAATATTTCGTGAATGAAACAAATGAATATATTCATAATATTGTATTTCTGAATAATTATTATCTAGTAGTTTTCGATGACGGAATATTTAATTAAATGGATAATTACATTAACATTATCATAAATATTTAGCATTTGGTTTAAACGTATTTGTTTTTGATTCATTAATTGGTGTATTTGCATTGTTTTTAATTGATATTATTTACAATAGTGTTTTGACACAGCGTTTGTAACACCATAGTGAAAATTGTTTATGTTTTTCTAAATTTATAGGACATCACTTCTTGTCTTTAATGAGTTTCTAAGGAGTCTTGCCCGTGACCACGAGCGCTGTAAAGAGCTCGAAATGTTGGGTCTCTAAATAATACGTTTAGAATAACAATACACACGAGCTTAAAACGTAGAATTCGTTTTATTTCGATGAGTCTCTAAATTTGGTCTTGGTAAAATCATGTAGCACTTTAGTTATGTCTTTGAAAACACCGGATACTTCTGAATCCGTAACAAGAAATACAACTCAGCTTATCCGACTGTAAAAACCGGCCAAGTGCGAGTCGGATTCGCGCACGAAGGGTATCTATAATAGAAAATCACTTTTGTTGTATTTATACTCGGCAATAGGCTCTAGCAATTTTTACTCGGTCTCTATAAGAGACCGAGTAAAAATTGCTTACAAAATACGTTTGTTGTATGGGTAATATGGGTATATAACTGCATCGTTGGGCTATTGGTAGCAAGCGCTGCGTAAGGACCGAGAGGTCTCCGGTTCGAGTCCGGGATCTGGCAAAATTTGTGTGAGTTTTTCTGTGAAGAAATAACTCAGCCCAGAGTTAGAAAGTTGGCGGTTGGACGCCCGCGCCTCGGAAAGCATGTTAAACCGCGCCCGATCTCTCATCGGTCATGTCGAAATGCCGTCTCACCGAACTATGAGAGTAAGGGAAAAGAGAGTGCACTTGTGTTTGCGCGCACACTTGTGCACTATAATATGTCTTGCGCACTTGGCTGATCTCAATTGAGATCGGCCGCCATGACCAAAATCGGTCGGACGCCTTATTATCTTGTTATGGGTATATTAAATAATCCATCCCAAACTTATATTAAACGTCTCAATGGGCCTCTACGTGTTGGGCCTGTGCCCCCACGCAAGCCTTCCAAAAGGGCCGGGAAGGTACCCTTCCCGTGATCATCCCAAAGGAGACAACAAATAACAATAATAATAATAACTATATGGACACCTCCCTTAATATTGTACCTCCTTAATTTTTAATATTTGTTGTTATAACGGCAACGGAAATACATAATTAAATTTGTAAAAATTTCAGCTTTCTAGCTATCACGGTTTATGACATACAGCTTGGAGACAGACAGACGGACAGCGGAGGCTTGTAATAAGGTCCCATTTTTACCTTTAAGGTACATACATACATAAAATCACTGAACATTTAATCACCTACAGGAGTGGGCAGCACGCTACCCAGATCGACTTCCTACTCACTAGGAGGCACCACATCGGCAAAGTAGTCAACTGCAAGGTCATACCCGGAGAGAGTCTCACTGCACAACACCGTCTACTTGTCATGGATCTCTGCGTGAAGCCCAAAGCCAAAAGCTTTGAGCGCTGTCGGCGTCAAATAAGGTGGTGGCGGCTTGACGAAGACAAATCCCAGGTGTTCGTCTCAGCTATCGGCGACAAGTGCGCTGGAGGCTGAGAGCGAATCAGTTCAGAACCACTGGGACAGGATTCAGGCAACCATAACCGAAGCGGCGAAGTCAGTGCTTGGCACGTCTAAGGGTGGACGCAAATTTGACAAGGAGACTTGGTGGTGGAACGACGCAGTCCAGAGGGAGACTAGGGTGAAGAAAGCCTTCTTTAAAAAGTGGCAAGCGTCCAACTCTCCCGAAGATCGCGACGCATACAGGTCCGCAAAACGTGCAACAAAGAAAGCTGTTGCCAGAGCCAGGCGAGCCCACCTACAGCCGCTCTACGATAGGCTGGAATCGTCTGAGGGGCAGAAGCTTATCTATAGATTGGCACGTTCTAGGGACAAAGCGGCACAGGATATCTCCATGTGCCGCTGTGTTAAAGACCCTCACGGTGACCTACTATGCGAGGACCTCGCGGTGAAGGAGAGATGGCGCTCTTACTTCCACGAGCTGTTAAACAAACAGCATAGAGAAGTGCAGCCACCGGACCTCCCTCCGAATCTTGGACTCGTGCCACCGGTAACGCCTGAAGAAGTAGAGAATGCTCTTCGCCGCATGAAGAATCGGAAAGCTGTCGGAGCCGATGGAGTCCCCATCGAAGCCTGGAAGGCAATGGGTGGTCGTGGTGTGGGCATCCTAACTGACCTTTATAACCGCATACTCAGCACCGGCAGGATTCCTCGCCAATGGAGACTGAGTGTTATCACCCCGGTCTTCAAGGGCAAGGGATCTGTGCAAGAGTGCGGTAGTTATCGCGGTATAAAGGTCATGTCCCACACCATGAAACTATTCGAGCGGATAGTAGACTCTCGAATCCGTCAGGAGTGCACTGTCTCTGGATGTCAATATGGTTTCCGCCCCGGTCACGGGACTATGGACCCCGTTTTTGCCCTAAGAATCATCATGGAGAAATACAGGACGAAGAACACGCCTCTCCACTTCCTATTTCTGGACATGGAGAAGGCCTTCGACTGTGTTCCGCGTGCGATGATTTGGTGGGCCCTGAGGTCCAAGGGAGTGCCAGAAACGTATGTTGATATCATTAGAGACATGTACTGTGATTCCGATTCTGTAGTTAGGACCGCTGTTGGCGACACTTTGCCCTTCCGTATAACCGTCGGAGTACACCAAGGCTCCGTCCTGAGTCCGTTCCTCTTCAGCCTGATATTAGACGTATTGTCAGACAGCATCAGAGACCACCATGAGCAGCCACCATGGCTACTTATGTATGCTGACGATATCGCGCTGGTGGACTCGGACAGGGACGGCTGGTGAGACGTGTTAACACATGGAAGGAATCGCTTGAGAACGGGGGTCTGAAACTCAACGTGGCGAAGACAGAGTACTTGGCCTGCAACACTACAGATCCCATGTCCGTCCGCATAGGCGAAGACACGGTCGAGCGCACGGACCGGTTCAAGTATCTGGGATCTGTACTCCACGCGAACGGCGACATCGACTCCGACGTCAAGGCACGCATTTCTGCTGCTTGGGATAAATGGCGGGAGGTGAGCGGCGTCACTTGCGACCCTAAAATGCCGGTTAAACTGAAGGGACAGGTCTATAAATCCATCATTAGGCCTGTTCTCTTATATGGTAGTGAAGCATGGCCATTACTTGAGCGGCACAAGCAGGAACTGCGGGTCACGGGAGATGAAGATGCTGCGCTGGATGTCGGGAGTTACGCGAGCTGATCGCGTAAAGAACTCCCGTATTCGCGGCAGCCTTCATGTCCGAGACATCGCTGATAAACTGCAAGAGTGCCGCCTACGTTGGTACGGTCATGTTTTACGGAAACCGGCAAACTACGTGGGGAACAAGTGTCTAGCCATGTCGCTACCGCCGGGTCCCGGCAGAAGGGGAAGGCCCAAGAAGGCCTGGCTTGACGTCGTAGTGGATGACATGCGTGCCAACAAACTCTCCGTAAAGGATGCCGAAGACCGTGCGAAGTGGAGAGCTAGGAGTAGGAAAGCGGACCCCGGGCTCCGCAAGGATGCAACCGGGAAATCGCGAAGATGATGATGACATACATAAAATCAGCCTTTTTCCCAGAGGGGTGGGCAGAGATCACTTCCTCCCATGTGCTACGGTTCTGGCACACCACTTTCGCTTCATCCACATTCCACATTCATCAACCTCTTCATTCACGCACGTCGATTACGGGTACTTGATTTGACCTTTCTTTAAGATTTGACCTATTTGGTCATGAAAGGTCTTTCTTGGTCTTCCCCTGTCGACATCTCCAATTACACCCTCTCTATAAATACTCTTCTTCTCCTTCTTCTTCGTTAATCGTCTTTCACTCATCCTCTCAATATGACCAAACCATCTAAGCATACCTTTCTCAACCTTAGTCTCTACATCTTCTTTCACACCACAGAACAGAGGGTACAGAACCCTAAAAATAGGGTATCGTTACACGCGAGTACCTACGTCACGGAAACTAGTGACCTAATAAAATCGTCAGATGTTCCTAGCAGTTGTTCCATTCAAATCGGATTACTTTAGTTATAGGCACCCACTGGGCCGAGACTAGTTAAGTCACCCGTGCCTCCTCGCCCATCCACCCGTTTTCTTAGCACACTTTCGGACCGCTGATTTGGAAATCTTTAAAATCTCACACCTTGTCACCTCGCTGGGTATTTTTGCTGAAAAATGTTGGAGATAAGAAACGAAAAATTGATTTTTGTGTCGGTGACAATTTTTGCTGGAATTGTCGAGTCTTTGAAAGGCGAGCTTTTTGTGGGACTTGAGTTTTTATGAAAGCTTGTGAGATTACTTTGTGACACCCAATTGAAATGTCGACCAGCAGTATCTAAGCTAATAATAAGCAGAACTTTATACTGAAAGTATTTTCGCAAAGTAAAATTTTAGTTTAAATTGAGTTTTTATTAATTTAAGTTGTTTTTTTTTCCTTAGTAGCATACTGACACTTTAAGCTCATTAAACTTTTATTGTTCCGATCGAATTCAAAAGTTCTATTAAGTTTTATCTTGTAGTGAAATACACAAAAAACATAAGCCTCATTTTTCTGACCCTGAAAATCGAACACAAAATTAGCTAGTCTCTGGCCTCAAATCCGAGTATAGATACATAACATAGTAAGTAAAATTATCTTTTTTTTTCTGTCTGACATAATGATGATGGCTTGTTCTAGGTCTAGTCTTGTCATCATCACCGGACTTGCAGGGGAGCGGATGGCTCTCACCCCTAAAGTGAAAGTATCAAAAGGTAGCCCACAGCCAAAACAAAAACTATACCCAATAGGCCTCAAATACTGAATAGTATGTACTGTACAAAACCACCAAACAATTTTCTTCTAAAGTGGCCGCAAATAGCCGCTATCTGTAGGCCGCAACGGTTAACGCCATCACTTAAACATCATAATTTGATCGGCCGCCGGTCCGCAAATCTGTGGTCTGTTAAGCTTTGTTAAGGGCAGTGGGGCATAAGAGGTAGCGGAAGCGATTTCGTTTGGTAATTTTGCTATTTATTTACTTTATACTATACTAGCGGCCCGTCCCGGCTTCGCGCGAGGGGACTTAAGATTTTTTACATAGTTTTACGTTTTATTTATATTTATTCTCAGTTCTTTTTTTATTTAGGAAGTAATTACCTTTTGAAAATATTTTTTCGGACTTCATTAAATTATTTTATTTATTTAATTAATTATTTTCTTTAAATCCCGTCGCCAAAATGACATTACTTTGGAGCAAACATCTAAATTATTAAAACGATTGTTATGGGTAAACTATAAAAGGTGGACATATGCTCTCGAGGACTTTTATAAAGATAATGTTAAGATGAACAATTCATCCATAGAGCATTTTTGTATAACTTTAACTATATGCTCAGCGCACGCCACGGAAGGCCTCAGAAACGATACTTTTCCCCCGTTTGTGAATCATTTTCGGTTACTGCTCCACAACTATAGGACCTAACGTGATATTATAATAGCCTATGTTACTTCTGAATAATGCAGCTTTCTAATGGTGAAAAAATTATTGCAATCGGTCCAGTAGTTTTTGAGTTTATTCATTACAAACATACAAAAATACAAATCTTTCCTCTTTATAATATTAGTGTAGATGTAGATTTGGGCTCTATGGTACAAATTGAAGTGTCTGTTTGTAATATTAAAATAACGACTTTTTACTAAATGAGTATAAATCTCTATCGGGTACCAATAACAAAAAACACATACTAGAACATTTTTTTCTGTCTGTTTGTTCTCGCAAATTTTCAAAACAGATGAACCAATTTTGACAGAACTTTCAATTAGAAAAAGCTAATTTAACAAGGTATTTTATATACTATTTTAATAAATCATTGCTGCCTAACCATTTCCACATTGAAGAATTTATTAAACAATATTTCTTCGAAAACAACGTGGCGTTACAGCATAAGTAGCACATTCCTACTAATATTATAAACGCGAAAGTTTTCGAGATAAGCCGTCCTGCGTATGATTTCTTGTCAGTCATGTCTGAATGCCATCTTACCGAACAATGTGAGTGAGGGAACAGAGAGTGCACTTGTGTTTGCACGCACACTTGTGCACTATAATTACGTCCTGCACAGGCTGAGCACCATTTCAAATGGTTACCATGGTCGAAATGGGTCGGACAGCTTACCATGATTGGTGTAACCGAATTGGAACAAGGGGCAGTAAGTAGACCTGTGTTTGCTTATGTTTTTACCGCGTGTAAACATGTAACAAATACTAATTACCTTACTACCATTTTTTTAACGCAAATAAATACTAATAAAATTATAAGCTATCTATACAACTACAATTGTAATTTTATATTTTTTGTCTTTCTTTTTTTTTGTATTTTTGTTTTTTTTTGTACAATTAAATGAAATTGAAGTTTCTGTTGGTATTTAAATAATGCATATACATACATACATACAATCACGCCTTTTTCCCAGAGGGGTAGGCAGAGATCACTTTCAGCGATCCACTTTTCACCTCTGTGGGAAACGTGACGTGACGGGTTGTGAACCACGTCGCCGCCATTCTGCCTTGTGCATTGTTTTAACAAGGTCATTGCGTTCCCACGAGTAGCAAGGATATTTGACGGGAAAGGAAAAGGAGAGGAAGGATACTATGGCCTCGGATGATTTGGACTGAGTCGATAGTAGCTCAAGGAGCCGGGGTCGCTTACCCGTATACCGTTCACCAACCACCGGACAGATAGTTGTGACTGGTATCCCCTGACTTAAATAATGATTTTTAACTAAATGGGTACAAATCTATATCGGGGACCAATAACAAAAACACAATTCAAACCATTGGTTGGCCCAATTTCGACAGGACATTCATAATATACATAGCAAATTTTTCAAGGCATACTTATTTAAGGGTATTTTAATAAAGCATTGCCGCCAAAACCATTTCCAAACGAACGAGTCGTGGGCGCCCGCTATGTATTAATATTTTTGGTTTATCGCTTCAGCTTATGAATGGCGTCTTTTATGACCCGTCGGTCATAATCGTTGGTATACAGTTCGCGGTCGCATTGATACGGCGACTGATTGAACGAACTCACTGTTTAGATTATACTTTGGCACCTAAATGTTTGTCCAATTACGGTGAAAGCCAACTCAAATTAGCGAATAAATGATTAAACAGGTAGTTGACAGCCATTTGATTTTCATATGAATGATTACGTGTGTTTGTTCATCAATTACAGTATTAGTATTGTGTATAATTTCTACAAATACAGCGCGTTTAAAACTGATTTTACGGATAGCTCGACTTGATACACTCACTACATAGTCGCTTCTTGCATCTGTCTGTATGTACGAATGTAATATTAATAAAACTACGCAACGGATTATGATGGGAGTTACAGTTAACATTTTCTAAGTTAATTTAAGTTTTTAAGCTATTGAATAGCTTTTATCGCGGGCTTTGAGCGCGGCGACCGAAACAAGAACTTCCGTAACGAAAAAAAGCTCACAATCGTCTAACGTCGTTTCAGTTCGGTAGACTTCGGCACGGTGTTTGTGTGCGTGCGGTTAGACGTATTGTACGACTCTACGAAACTCGCACGAATCGAGACGAGCTGCTCCGAAATCGGACGACGCTATGCAATAGCTATACCGCGGCAGTCCCCGAGTGCACACGTCTTTTTTTATAAGATTCGTACCTGAGACTTCTCGGTCCTAACGCAGCACTTGCTACCACGGGACTGACGAGGCAGATACATAACTATGTGGCGCACATATATCATTGAAAGATATACACATTTGGCCAACTATAAACACCCTACCACAGCCTACCACCATCAAACCTCTATTGTTTTGCGAAATTAATTCGAAATTTGGAATCCGCGCCACAAATTGTGCCATTTTATTGTCTAAGTTTGTATACTCCCCAAGTAACAGTATTAAGTTGGTTTACTTGGACCATTTAGCGCCAAACTTGCTAAGATAGTTTGAAATCAAATACAATTATGTTTTCAACTGAATAAGTCTACATAATATTCCGTTGGGTTCTTGGATGAATGGTCGGGAGTTTACGTGAATAGGGAATTGAATTAATTATATATATCATATTTTGTCGGTTAACGAGGTACTTATCAAATACTTACGTTGCTCAAATAGACCCCAGCCAGAATACCAGCGCCCCAGCGGCTTCCTGTCATTGTGGCATATGCTGAGACTGGGACCTAGTTGACCACTTATCTATGTTGTGTTCTATGGTGTTTTCTTTTTCTTTTTTGTTGTTGTTCTTCTGTTATGTGGTCAATAAATGCGTTTTATTATCAGTACAGGATTATGTGTGTGTGAGGAAGGTACGTTATCTGAAATAGTGACTATTTTAATGAAATACTTAAGGCCTCATTCATATGAGGGTTTTTGCGTATGAGAAATTCACTAGATGGCATGGCGTGAGATCCAACTGCAGCATGATTGGTAAATTTTGACGGTACATTGACAGACATGTCAATATGCACCAATCACGTGGCAGTTAGACTTCATATCTACGTCCTGCCATCTAGTGGATTTCTTATACACGAAAACTCTTATACAGGGTGTAACAGGGGGGGTGGATCATCGTAAGTCAATCGATGGGGGACTTCAATACCTATCGATATAACCCCCATGTATGTTCAGCGATTTTCAATAGTTCCAAAGTTATTGAGATTTTTGTGAAATTTTTGTAAGATGCCGGAATTCAGTATAAAAGTCTTCACTGTAGCTTAACTACTGGACCTGCTTGTATGATTATTTTTCTAGAAGTAGTTCAATAGTGGGTCTTTATAATTACGATACCGATTTGAGTCATAACCCTATCATATTGGAGTAAAAAAATAATTCTTCACTAAAGTTTTACGAATCGAATTGTGTCTACCAACTTTAAAAGCCTCCAGTGAAAAAAAAGTGCCTGTGTTTTGTTTCTAGAACTTATTTTAAAAACTACCTACATTCATGGATAGTATACCCTGAAAATTTCATACCGCTACTGCCAGAGCATCAGAACGAAAATTGAACGCGAATGGCACAGGTGCCATAAATCAGTGTTTTTATTTTTCATGTAAAACTTTAATTTTAAAATAAATCGATATGTTTCAGCAAATTTATGCTATGTTAGTAACATTAGTAGCAGTAATTTTACAGAATTGAAAATTAAAGGGGTGAAAATCAAACAAAGAAAATTTACATAATTTTTGTTAGTTATTTTTTTTACAGTAAGTGTTCATAATGGGCACCATTATTGGCTATGCATGTACTACACCTTTTTACAAAGGTTTTTCGGATGTTGCAAAATGCTACTACTACATTTTGCCTTATCACAATTTGGGCCCCTGAAAAATTTGACAAAAAAGAAGCATTCCACAACCTCCAAAAAAGCTTTTAAGAAGGTCTAAGCTATGCATAGCCAATAATAATGCCCATTATGAAAACCTACTGTAAAAAAATAATTAACAAAAATTATGTAAATTTTCTTTGTTTGATTTTCACCCCTTTAATTTTCAATTATGTAAAATTACTGCTACCAATGTTACTAACATAGCATAAATTTGCTGAAACATATCGATTTATTTTAAAATTAAAGTTTTACATGAAAAATAAAAACACTGATTTATGGCACCTGTGCCATTCGCGTTCAATTTTCGTTCTGATGCTCTGGCAGTAGCGGTATAAAATTTTCAGGGTATACTATTCATGAATGTAGATAGTTTTTAAAATAAGTTCTAGAAAAAAAACACAGGCACTTTTTTTTCACTGGAGGCTTTGAAAGTTGGTAGACACAATTCGATTCGTAAAACTTTTGTGAAGAATTATTTTTTTACTCCAATATGATAGGGTTATGACTCAAATCGGTATCGTAATTATAAAGACCCACTATTGAACTATTTTTATAAAAAAAATCATGCAAGCAGGTCCAGTAGTTAAGCTACAGTGAAGACTTTTATACTGAATTCCGGCTTATTACAAAAATTTCACAAAAATCTCAATAACTTTGGAACTATTGAAAATTGCTGAACATACATGGGGGTTATATCGATAGGTATTGAAGTCCCCCATCGATTGACTTACGATGATCCACCCCCCCTGTTACACCCTGTATATAATTATGAATGAAGGATAGCAGTATTGTCCAACTGATACGGACGACAGCAGCTAAATTCACTCAAAAGAAGTTAACTCGAAAAGAACTCGTGCTTAATTTTAGTGCACATATGTATGTGCAAATATAGGTGCACTCACTTTTCCTTCACTGCCATAAATCGGTAGACTTGGTCTGGGATTAGACTCGAACCCAAAACCACTTTTTCTTTACACACAATTGCAACCAAACGTCGCAGTCAAAATAAAAAAAGTAAAAAAAAAATGTTCTCCCATTTCTTTTAAAACTGCTTTATAAATCCATGCATGTATGTGACTTCAAGGCAACGAATCTAAATAAAATGCTTGACAAATGCTGTTGTACAAATTTACTGAAATAAAACCCGCTGCTAATTTTCCATTCATAAAAACTAAAAACGGGAAACGATTTTAAAACGGAGAAAATACTTTTAAGTGAACTAACCGCAGGAAAGGCAAGCGGAAGCTATAAATTAAAAGATTCGAGTGCACCCGGGCGCAAAAACTAGCGTGATTATAGACCAGCTAATGAGACTCCGTTGCTGCAATAGGAGGAGAAGAACCATGGATATTTAGCGCTGGAAGTGAGAGAAAATCTTTCCTGTTTTGAATTAGGAGTTATTGGCTCGGTGGAACAGTGGTTAGTGACCCTGGCTGGCGGTTCCAAGAGTCGTGGGTTCCGATTTCCACTTGGAACAAATAACATAATAAAACATCGGTGTTTGTTCCGTGTCTGGGTGTGATTAGGTATTTAAAAATATTTATGTTTGTTTATCAGTCTCTGATGCCCATAGTACAAGCTCTGCTTAGTTTGGGGTCGGATGACCGTGTGTGGAAATGTCCCAGATATTTATTTATTTATTTCTGTTAGGTGTTGCATCATCATCATCATAATCAGCTCATACACGTCATTCTGGCGTCAGAAAGGCTGATCACTTTCATAATGCTATAAATTAAAATATTACGTAGGAACTAACAATTTAAGACTGTAGAAGTACCATTTAGTACTGATACAGTACTAACTTCTTAAGCTATCAAGATAGCATATAACGTAAATGTACATGGTTTCGGTCACCATATACATACGTCCCCACTGCCGGGGCATGGGCCTACCCTAAACTAGGGCGATAAAGCCTTAGTCAACCACGCTGACCAAGTGCCAACCACGCTGACCAAGTGCGGGTTGATCGACAACACAGCCTAAGATTTTTTCGTTGGTGTGTGCAGATTTCGTTACGATGTTTTCCTTCACCGTTTTCTTCTTCTTGACTCTACAAGTATGTACGAAGGGGCTTAGGAAGACATTCATAATTAGTTCATTTCATAGTAATCACATCCAGAGACGATTAAGCGGTTTGCATCTTCGTATTCCGTGGCTTAGAGAGCTCGTGGGCTAGTTAACACTAAAATATATGTATACCCATTTCCTTATATAACGAGAAAACCACATTTCGCATAGATTTTATGAAGATCTTGCCTGTAAAATAAGCTTGCGTTATTTTGCGTTGTACTTTCGAAGATTTGCCTCGAAATTTCCGTCGTAACGTTAGGAATATCGTTGCGATAACCGATATTATTAAATCTAGCAGTTATGAAGCAGATATCTGTTCAGTATGTTATCAAAATAATTTTGTAGATATACTTATGAGAAATACTGTAACTACCTAGTTGGTGGTAAGCTTTGGAGTAGAGTTATCGTCGTATCTCGTATAGAGTTTAAGTGTTTTGTTAAAAAAAATATTCAGCTCGAAGTCAGGAAATCGGCGGAACCACGTACCTCAAAGATAACGTAAAGCAGGTGGTCCTGCACCTGATCTCTAATATCGGATACCCTTCTCACTGGACTAAGAGAGTAAGGGGAAAGGAATTGCACTTACACACTAATAATGTCCTGCGCATTTGGCCGATCTCCATTGAGCTACGGCCTCCATTGCGAAATCGATTCTAATGACCCTTGTAAAATTAGCTATTTTTATTTTTAGTTGAAGTGCTGTCAAAATTGGTCCAGCTGTTTCGAAGATAAACAGACAAACAGACGGACAGCTTTATAATTATGTTTTTGTTACCCAATTAAGATTCGTACCCATACTATACGGTGAAAAGTCGTTATTTTATATCATTAACAGATACTTTAATTTTATTAAATTGTATAGAATATGATAACTACATACAATTGGGCACTGTCTTCCAACTAGGTTTGTACAGAGATCATCACGTCAACATTATTAGTAATAGTATTTTTCCGTTACTGCTGCAACTGAACTTCGTCAAATATTAGCACCCCTCTTAACAACAAGTATTGCTTCGTAAGATTTTAGATTTTCGCGTTTCTTTACACTAAATATTAGTCTTTAGCCAGTTCGCTCGCGACCATCATTGGTGTAAACCCAGTCGAAACGTCGGGCGGTAAGTAGCTATGTAATTGCTACTCCTAATATCGCGTGTAGACCCATAAAGGCTAATATTTAGGACAAGTATTGCTCGCTACAAAATATTAATCGGGGCATCGCGAGTCTCTTTGTCGAGACTCCGACAAATCTCAATTTCCGTCAAAATAAACAAGCAAAGGCGGTAACGATACGGTGCCGCGATAAATTCATTAAAAGAGAAAGAATTGGCTTTAAAAATCTAATAAACAGTGCTGTGAAGTAAGAGAATGTCCGGCGCATCCAATTTGAATATTTCCCAGCGCCTTTTGCCCTGAGTCCGTTCAAAGCGTTGCGATTTGATAAATAAATAGTGGAGACGGCTTTTGTACATGAAGTTTTAATTTTATATTATCTATCTTAGGCGTCCGACTCAGCCATGGCGGCCGATCTCTAGTGCGATCAGCCAAGTGCGCAGGACATATTATTATGTGGCTTTATTTATTTACGTCTAATTTGTTTAAAAAATGCTTCCTCAAATCAAAATGCTGGCGAAAGTTACTATTCTACGCAGACAAAGTTGCGGGCACAGCTTGTCTATTATATGTATAGTAAAAAATCGCTCACAAGTCAATATTGGTCCTATAATTAAATTGATGATATTGGTATGTAATGCTATGACGCCTGATCTCAATTGAGATCAGCCAAGTGCCCAAGCCATATGAAAGGGGACAAGTATGCCCGCAAACACAAGTGCACTCTCTTCTCCCTTACTCTGAAAATTCGGTGAGACGGCAATCCGACATGACCGATCGGAGATCGAGCGCAGGACTACTGGCTTAAACGTGTTTTCCGAGGATCGGGCGTGCAACTGCCAACTGCCTACTCCGAGCTGAGTAATTTATGACAGAAAAACTCACACATATTTTGCCCAACCCCGGACTCGAACCGGGGACCTTTCGGTCCTTAAGCAGCGCTGCCAATAAACCAACGACGTTAAAAAAATATTTATCTATCATGAAAATGTAACGGATATTTACATAGTTAGTTAGTTGTCTGTCTGTATTTAGATGGTTTATGATAATACGTATAAGACCTTAATAACAACTCAAACAATATTTTTGGATTTTTCTCTGTCAGTTTGTGCGTTTGTGCACGCTAAACTCAGATACGGTTTATCCGCGATCTACATGTGATTATCAGTAATAAATTGTGTTAAGCTCTACTTGAAGTTTTCTGTTTACTTCAGCTGATTGACAGGTTTATTTAAAAAAATTTGCTAATTTTTTAATTAATGCTAAGAATCACGCCTAACTTACAGTGTATTTGCAGGCGCGGGTATATAAAAAAATTCTGCCTCGGTCTCTTCTCCACGAGGACGAATTCGCTAATAAAGCTAGTGAATAAATAAAAACTACTTCTAAAAATTCTACAACAGAGTCCGTTTCCATACTCTTGGCCTCACAGAGACTCGGTCAAGCAATCTCTAGGCGGGCGGATAATCATTTATTGGCCCCGCTTTACGGCTGCTATTTATACAGGGCCATTTATATAATTTCCAGATTCAAATTTTACGATTCAATCTTTAAATGTAGCTTTGAGTTCACCCAAGAGTATATTGGGCTATGAATGTACTTTGCATACGAACATTTTATGTGAGTCAAGATTTGTTGATGCTCTTTTGAATTATTCGGGAGAGGTATTGGAAAATGTTACGATTTTATTTCTTTTTGATCTTGAAGATTGAGCAGGGTATTGCCATTAGACTAGGGCACGACCTTTGGAAGTCTTTAAATGTTTATTTCTTCTGAATATTAGTTAAAATTGTTTATTACTTTAAGCGTAATATAGTGAGAGACATACAAACATACAGATTTGTAAAGATACTTTTGCATTTATCGCGTGGAGTAGCTTTATACTCTCTTATAGTTAGCTAAAAATAAGCCTATGACCTCACTCCAAGCGGGTAAGCGGTGATGAGGTCCATATATGAGGTCAACACGCACAATAGACTCTATAGAACCTGTCGATCCCATCCTGAAGATATCTATCTGTGTATCTTTTAATTATTTAGGCGTGAAAAAGTGACAGACAAACGGACACACAGAGTTACTTTTGCATTTCAAAAGCTAATAAGGAAGAAAAGATAAGCTGGAATAAGAGTTAAATTTCAGTAGAAAACAATATGCCTCCAATCTCACTCACCAAGAAAATCGTTTCCCATCCACCATTTTGCATAATTTCAAGTCTCAACGGTCACAGAAGTCATACGCTTATTCGAATAAAGAATTCAATGGTGGATTATTTTTTTTCTCAACGAACAACACGAAAAAAAGGATAAATTCGATGGCCCCACCGAATAAACGTGTAATAGCCATTGCACAAAAAATTTTTTTTTGTATTTCGTTACATTAGCCTCTCCTCTACCTCCCCAATTTTTTTTAGAATTTTTTGATCATAAACAAGCCTGTAATTGCATTAAAAACCTTTTTCCACGGAAATTATATATTTTTTTTGTCACAAGAATATTATTATAAGTGACTATTACATGCTTCATACTTTCTCTGTTTCACAAGAATAAACGTGTATAAACAGCAAAACGTTTGATATTGTTAGTTCTTTGTTGTTAAGTATAGGCAATATGCGTTTGCACGTTTATTCGTGTATATTTTTTTGGTGCTTTTGTGAGTAATGTGTCTTGCACGAGAAGTAACTTATCAAATAATTTTGCATTGTTTCTTACCATAATAGATAAGTTTTATAATATTTTGCTATAAATCAAGCACCAGTATTTCATTATTCTTAATAAAATAAAAAGTAGAGTAAAAGTGACTTAACCAAATATAAACGACAATAAATTTTTGCAATCGGGTCTCGCAGGGTAATAGATAAGTTTTATAATTTATTGCTATAAATCAAGCACCAGCCGTGTGGTGACGGCGTAAGAATACAAAGTGTTGAAGTGGAAGCTATGTATGAGGACATTAGTAGGGGCCATACATAGCTCCAAAACACATTTCACTGTTGTAATGGGAGACTTCAATGCAAAGCTGGGCCGTAGAAGCGATGGTGAGCTGAAAGTGGGACGATTTGGATATGAACATCGGAATCTCAGGGGACAGATGCTAGCTGACTTTATGGAGAAAGAAGGACTTTTTATGAAGAATTCATTCTTCCGAAAGTCGCCGCACAGAAAATGGACCTGGTTGGGTCCGAACGGCTGAACTAAAAATGAGATAGACTACATCATGACCTTTAGGAGACGTCATTTCAACGACGACTCCGTGATCAACAGGATTAAAACCGGAAGTGATCACCGTATCGTTAGAGGCACATTGAATATCAACGTCAAACTGGAAAGAACGCGTCTGGTGAAGTCTACGCTCCGACCATCGAAGGCACATATCCAAACCCCGAGAACTTTCAGCTTGAACTGTCAAATCGCTTTCAATGGCTGGACGGATGTTCATCAGTGGAAGATATAAATAGCAGGCTGTAAACTGAACTGTTCATACGGTACGGTCAAAGTTTTTCAAAAGCCACCTTAAAAAACCTCAAAAACTATCCGACCATACCCGACACCTCATCCTCATCAGGCTAGTCGACGTTTTTTGACGCTGAAAACTTCGGATGAAGCTGAGTCATATAGGCAGCTGAATAGACTGATTAGGAAATCTCTGCGACATGATTTACGCTCCTTTAATACCCAGCGTGTTAAGGAGACAATTAAGCGGAACCAAGGCTCCAAAGTGTTCGCAAGAGACGCGTCTATTGGGCAAAGCCAACTGACAAAGCTGAAGACTGAAAATGGACGCGTGACGTCAAACAAGTCAGAGGTGCTACGGGAGATAGAGAGGTTCTATGGGCAGTTATATACCTCGGTCTGTGCTGAGCCAGCTATTGTGGCGACAGACCCCAGAGCCAAGCTAACCCGACACTATACCCAAGACATCCCGGACATCAGCCTGTACGAGATAAGAATGGCTCTCAAACAACTTAAGAAAAACAAGACACCGGGTGAGGATGGAATCACTACAGAGCTCCTGAAAGCGGGTGGAACACCGGTACTAAAAGTCCCTCAGAAGCTCTTTTATTTCTCCCCGCTCGACGGCAAAACGCCAGAAGCATGGAACAGGGGTGTTGTGGTCTTATTCTTCAAAAAAGGTGACAAAACCTTACTGAAGAACTATCGGCCCATAACACCTCTAAGCTATGTCTACAAGCTGTTCTCTAGAGTCATCACGAATCGTCTCGAACGCAGGCTTGATGACTTCCAGCCTTCCGAACAAGCCGGTTACCGAAAAGGCTTTAGTACCATAGAGCACTTACATACGCTGCGGCAGATTATACAGAAGACGGAGGAGTATAATCGGCCACTATGCTTAGCGTTCGTGGACTATGAAAAAGCCTTCGATTCCGTCAAAATTTGGGCGGTTCTTAGATCCCCACAGCGATGCCATGTAGATTATCGGTACATTGAAGTGTTGAAGTGTTTGTATAACAGCGCCACCATGTCAGTCCGAGTACAGGAAAATCGCACGAAGGAAATCCCCTTACAAAGAGGAGTACGACAGGTAGTTGTCATATCTCCGAAACTGTTTACTGCTGCTCTGGAGGATTCCTTCAAGCTGCTGGAATGGCAAGGACTTGGTATCAATATTATTGGCAAGGCGAAATACATTACTCACCTTCGATTTGCTGATGACATCGTAGTCATGGCCGAGTCGCTGGAAGATCTAGGACAAATGCTCGATGACCTCGATAAAGTTTCCCAACAAGTGGGTCTTAGAATGAACATGGATAAAACAAAAAATATGTTTAATGTTGCACCCACCGTACAAACTGTTGGGAACTTTACTCTCGAAATTGTGGACGAATATATCTACCTCGGACAGGCAATCCGTTTAAGAAAATCAACTTTAGAGAGAGAGGTCAGTAGGCCGATGCAAATCGGCTGGGCAGCGTTCGGGAAACTGCACAACGTGTCCTCGTCCAAAATACCTCAGTGTGTCTCAAGACAAAGGTGTACAACCAATGTGTGTTACCTGTGACGACTTACGGCGCTGAGACGTGGTGCTTCACAAAAGATCTTTTTAGAAGGCTCAATGTCGCGCAGAGAGCTATGGAGAGGGCTATGCTCGGCAGTTCTCTACGTGATCGAATCAGAAATGAGGAGATCCGTAGAAGAACCAAACTTGCTGACATAACCCACCAGATTAGCAAACTGAAGTGGCAATGTGCCGGCCACATAGCACGAAGATTGGACGGTCGTTTGGGCCGAAAGATCCTGGAGTGGAGGCCACGTACTGGAAAGCGCAGTGTGGGACGACCACCTACCAGATGGACCGACGACCTGGTGAAAATCGCTGGGTTTTGTTGGAAAGCTTCGGAAGAGGCCTATGCTCAGCAGTGGGCAGCAATGGGCTGAGATGACGACAATTTCATCAAAGATTATGTTGGAATTTATTTAGTTCTCAAAATGCTTATAAAATAAGCTGTTTGTTTTTTTTGTTGATTTTTGCTCAATTTCTATAGTAATGAGAAATATCTCTATGAATGTCATAGGCTGATTATTATAAAAAATAGTTTCATTGTTATTATTATGATAATAAATAAAAATAATATATAAAAACAGAAGTTTTCTTTATTTTCCCTTTAAAGATTATGCAATATTTTAATATTATATAGCGTGAATTCAAAATGTTAATATGCATAACACATTGTAAAGCTAACTTAATGACACGAATATAAATGTAATTTTTATTACCGTCCATAGATCACCAAATATTTCTGTAATACAAGCGTGCAAACAATTGCAGCCGCCATCAAAAGACGCGAGATTTCCCTAGAATAATAGTGTATCATTGCGTTATGTTCATCAACATCGTTTAAATTCACACGAATAAACGTGTAATGATCTATAACAGTCAACTGACTACTCTAATTTCACTCGAGTAATTGTATAATATGGATTTTTCTTGATTATTGACTAAATTAACGACTATTCCTTAAAATAAATTATATCAGCTAAAAGATTATTTTTTATCTTTATTTTCATTATACATTGTTTTAACCTACCTATAATAATACCCGAGATAGTAAGGATTAAACGTTTTTATTCTCTCCTGTAAAATTGACGTTTTTCACATGCACGTTTATTCGGCGGAGCCATCGAATTGCGCTTTTGCACTTGACAGAGCAGTCGTTATGGGTAAGTTTTATGCCCGACACTTTATCACGGGATGAAAGACGGTGCTCGCCCTTACTATGGTAACTCGATTGGGTTTCTTTAGGGGCGTCGGAGGAATTAAACTTCGCAAAAGTGAGTTGTGTGTAAGTTAAGCAATTTTTCAAACAAATCAATCGAAAAAATAAAAATAGTCTGTATTTTCTACAAAATAAAAACGTCGCAATACTGATAATTTTAAAGCTATTGCTATATTGTTAAATTGGTTATATCTTCGAAACTATGAATATAGGACCAATGTTTCTTAGACATAAAACATATTATTTATGTATAGAATAACAATATAGCCTTACTTAACTGCCTCGTTGGTCTATTAGAAGTTTGCGGTGGAACGCCCGTGTGTCGGAAAGCATGTTAAGCCGGTGGTCTTGCGCCAAATCTCTCGTCGGTCATGTCGGATTGCCGTCTCAACGAATCATAAGAGTTGTACAATCACAATTGTACACTATAATATGTCCTGTGCACTTGACTGATCTCAATTGAGATCGGCCGCCATGGCTGAAATCGGTCGGACGTCTTACTTACTAATACCTTTAAAAGGAACACGGTGTAGTTAAAATTTTGAGTTCTCTTAATCAGTCTTTTCTAAAATTTCTCAAAAAATGTACTAACCAGTTTTGAAATGTTAACAAAATTGCAGTTTTTTTATCATATTTTTCATATTTGAATTGAGACCAGTAGTAAGGTTCCAATCCGAGTGAAGAGGACATTTCCTCAGATCAGTTTTGTCTTAAAGGCTAGGTCTTAAGTAAATAAAAGTCTTTGCGGGTAAATAATAACATGCTTGAGGACTGAATGTTGGTCCTTTACATAATGGTTCATGTTTGTTTTTCCCGTCGAGAGTACCAGTATGATTTATGATTCGGTATGGTTTTGTTTCAAAGAATTATCTAGGGAATTGAGTACTTTCATATTTGTACTTAGATTGTTACTTATTTTGAAACACATAAAACATCCATTACATTACACTCATCATCTTCATCGTCACCATCAGCACATTTACTCGTACGTCCCCACGCGATCAGGACTTGGTCAACTACTCTGGCCATGTATAGGTTGGTCGATTACACTACCTTAGAATTTCTTAATAGATGTACAGGTTTCCTCACGATGTTTTTCTTCACCGTCAAAGCCTCGAATAATCGTTAATTTGAATTTCAAATTTGAAAAACCAGTGTTACGATGCGGGGTTTGAACTGGCGATCTCTTGAATGGCAAGCTACGACCTTTACCACTACGCCATCGAAGCTTTATAAAATGATAATCATTTTTTTTTTCTTTCAAATATGACACCAAATACACAACATTGTTAAAAAAAGTTACTTTCTAAAGTATACTTCCTGCCTTTACAAAGATACACTATATTATTATGAGTATTCTGTAGAAATTATTATTTCAAACACTATTTGTAACATTGCTGGTATCTTCGTTGCAGGTCATTCCCAAACATTAAATCCAATTTCTAATATCGTCCATTACACATAGCAAAACCTTCCAATATAGTTTCCTACCACCTCAATCACGGTGTGCACCCTTAAAATCGACTCTAACCCCGATTGATAGAGTCGAAAATGGGTCAGCTGTGTTCATGTGCTATATTGACAAGTCGATTAAGCGGCACGGACCTGCCTAATTCATGGCAAGTGTTGCCGTGTCAACTGGGGCGCCAGATATAGTCATCTGTCTAGTACAACCTACATGGCTGTGTGTCACACCGAAACGACCGATGAACTGTACTACTCGTATCAACAACTAGCTGTGCCCGCGACTTCGTTCGCGTGAACTACAGGATTTTGATTTTTTTTTAACTTAAAAGTAGTCGTAGTCAACAAAATCTTTTCTGCCACTTAAGAAGTTAGTCTTCAACCGGAAGAAACATTTAAAACAAAATTATTTTGGTTTTTATCATCATCATCATCTGTTGTTTATCGTGTAGTAATAAATAAGTTCGTTCGCGTGAACTACAGGATTTTGATTTTTTTTTTAACTTAAAAGTAGTCGTAGTCCCGTCAAAATCTTTTCTGCCACTTAAGAAGTTAGTCTTCAACCGGAAGAAACATTTAAAACAAAATTATTTTGGTTTTTATCATCATCATCATCTGTTGTTTATCGTGTAGTAATAAATAAGTATATTACACAACATCACATTAATTGATCTGATCCTGTGGTAAGAAGCTTTAGCACTTGTTTTTATCAGAACAGTGGTATACATTTAAATATTTAAATAGCACAACCAGACACGGAACAGACATCGATATTCATCGCAGAAATATTTGTGCTGAGTGGGAATAGAACCCAAGAAAAGAAAAAAAAAAAGAAAAGTCCAAGTGCAAGACGGACTCGCACAACGCAATTTATTTTTAAAGTTTACGCAATTCTCTGTACTTGACGTTGCTTTATTCTAAATTTTGAGAATCTGAGTACTTCGCAGATAGTAGTTCCCTTTGCGAGTGTCAAAAATTGGCAGCATAAATGAATGTTTCTTTTGATTGTGTTGGCTCAGGCGAAGGGACAGTAGACCTGAGTATTTGATGTAACTTTCAGTTTGATATTTTCTCCTTGACAAAAATTGACGATGATAAACGGATCCTATATAAGGGGTTCGGTTATTCTTTTCGACGTACGAAATCCTAAAATCTTTGTTTATAGTGAACAGCTTCCTCATATTGAATAGATCATCTTCAAGTAATCCTAATTGTTCATCGATCAATGTGAAATAAAGGACGTCCTATTCCAAAGCCAGGTAGCAGTTTATAGTTAGAGAGGAAAAAAGCGTCCATGGCCGAGTGGTTTAGGTATTTGCTTGCTATGCAAGAGGTCGCCACTTCAAACCCTGCCACGTACCACTGTGTTTTTCAAATTTTAAATTCATACCTATGTACGATTATTCGACGCTTTTACTGTGTGCTTGAATCATGTTCTTTCTTAATCCCTGGCAAACCCCTCATTTTTCTCTTTTCGAATTTTATGCTTTACCAAATTAAATATGCTATACTTTTATATTGATTTTCATATAATTTTTTGAACTCAATATTGAATTTGTTCAATTTGATTGAATATTTAATACCCGGTTGGTGCATACAATGTATTAATCGCATTGTGATCATCTCATCCTTTTTTCTGATACCAAACCCTTGAGTATTAATATCAATGTATTTTTTGACAACCAACCTTCTTCAATTCGGCAATTATGGAAATTTGAATGCTCTCGTTAATTTGACAGCTTAAAAATATGTCAATTATACCAGAGCCGCTCTAAGTTGGCCGATTTGCTACATGTCAGACTGACTGCACTAGTCTTTGAGTATAAAGCCACTGGAGATGCCTTACACGGGCGACCCCCTCCGGCAAAGTACATTGGTCAACTGTTCAAACACGTTTAATAAAACTACTTGTCGCTGCACCACCGCCATTTTGCATTGATCCCTGTCGCGTGACGTTACTCTTGAAAAATGGTTAGTTGTGCAGTATTCTCATGTAAAAGGCGATCGAGAGCTCAAATTCGCAACAAGAGCGCGTTTAGTATCATATCTAAGTGTTTTTATTAACTTTTAAACGTGTATTTAAGAAGAATTGCCATTTAAATAAAAAGTCGTTGCGATACGTAAACGACAGAAAAAAATAAACAAGAATACAGTGGTACGGGGGCTAGTGATGTCACAAAGTCAAAAAAGCGACTCGACATTTGAATGAATCATTCACTCCCTGCAGTTAGTTGTATAATCCGTTTTTTACTTTAATTTTGAATTAAATAAAAGGTCTAAACATATGTTATATTTAAATCTTGTAAGATGAATTAGAAAAATTACTTTTCTTTCCTCTGGTCATACGATATTGAAATTTAGTCTGAAAATGAAAAAGAAATTCTGTGACTCCCTTAGAGATATTTTTAAAGACATAGATATTTTAACCGTATCCTCTCAGTACATTTTGGACTGTATCTTATATGTTTACAAGAACATACAATCATTTAATATCGGATCCTCACCATTTTAACACCAGTAATAAACATAAGTTTGCCGTTTCAAGGCTCAGGTTTCAAAAGATGGGAAAGTCGTTCTTGGGTTTAAGCACAAAATTGTTTAATAAGATCCCACAAAATGTTATTGAATTAAAATAATCAGTACAAGATAGTTCAGTTCATTCACCAAACTGATTTTATTTTATTCTTTGTGTCATCACTATTTTTTTCGTATGTGTGTTGCGTAGTTACGTGAAAACTTTGTTTGTGTGCGTGTATTGTTTGAAGTGTTGAACATTTTTGTAGTGTGCGTTTATCGTTACAGCAAAATGTGTGTCTGTTGAGTTATAAATTTTTTGGTGGTGTGCTGTACGTGTTTACTTCGCCCCCCGCTAAAAGTGGCGAATTTGTTAGAAGCGTTGACGTTATGGCATCCATCTCCAGGGGCTTTATACTCAAAGGCACTAGTGAGGACAACGGTAAAAGTGCCGAAGTATATAAGTAACAGTTAATTCCACTTTATAACCAAGCAAGGTCTAATTATAACAAATTTTTATTAAAAACATTAATTCACATCCAAAAGATTGAATTTAAGTTCCTTATTTATAAATATATTTATTTTTAAAATACAATACTTATTAAATCCTTCATCCTATTTTTAAAAATACCTGGTGAGTATTACCCACTACGTCACTATAAAAACGTGTCAAACGGCGTAACCTTGTAAAAGCGTAATACAGAGTGGAAATTTTACGTTTTCTTTTTATAATTCAATTATTTTAGGTAATAAAAGACAAATAACTAGATAATTATACCGGAGCCGTTCTTAGAAGACTGATTTGACACTTTTATTTTATATTTTGCATTTATCCTTGTTAAGAGGAACATATTTACGCGAATCATAAAGAACAACTTTTAAAAATAATACGTTATTTCAAAATTTCAAATGCACATAATTATATAATTATTTGTCTTTTATTACCTAAAATAATTGAATTATAAAAAGAAAACGTAAAATTTCCACTCTGTATTACACTTTTACAAGGTTACGCCGTTTGACACGTTTTCATAGTGACGTAGTGGGTAATACTCACCAGGTATTTTTTTAAAATAGGATGAAGGATTTAATAAGTATTGTATTTTAAAAATAAATATATTTATAAATAAGGAACTTAAATTCAATCTTTTGGATGTGAATTAATGTTTTTAATAAAAATTTGTTATAATTAGACCTTGCTTGGTTATAAAGTGGAAATAACTGTTACTTATATACTTCGGCAATTTTACCGTTGTCCCTCACTAGTGCAGTCAGTCTGACATGTAGCAAATCGGCCAACTTAGAGCGGCTCTGGTATAGGTGACACTATTTTTTAAATTAAAATAGAAAAAAGGTGACAATTAGAATATTTTCGATACATGTTGTCGATTCAGAACCCTTCTAGTAATTTACGTAATTTAATGGTACTCCAAATTTATCAATTCCAAAAGACAAACTTCACATATTTGACGTATGGTATACCTACATACAAACTTTTCCACAATTTAATATCGAAGTAATACGTAGAGCACAGTGCCATCTTTTGAACTACCAAAAAACTTATCACGTAGGTGCTCATGTTATGTCAAACTTGACAGCATTTATGGCATGCTGTACAAAGCACGATGCCATCTATGTGTAATTTTATGAACAATAGCTGACCCAACAGACTTCGTCCTGTCAAAACAAATTGTAAAAAAGATTTTTTTTACATCTTGGGTGACAAATTTGGGTTTTTCGTACGGATCCCTACTTTTTTTGAAAATGTAATATAGCCTATAACCTTCCTCGATAAATGGACTATCCAACAGTGAAAGAATTTTTTAAATCGGATCAGCGGTTCCTGAGATTAGCGCGTTCAAACAAACAAACAAACAAACAAACAAACAAACTCTTCAGCTTTATAATATTAGTATAGATATACAGGGTGTCCCAAAAAATAGTGTCAAGCGGAAGTCCTGAGATAGAACACCCCGTGATGCATCCGAAACACCCCCGTGTATGTTCCGCGATTTTGTATAGTTTGCGAGTTATGATTATTTTTCTATACTTTTGAGTAGAATACAAATAATCATTTTGAAAACTTCCATCTTAGTTATGAAGTCAAATATTTTAAGCATTAAAAAAGAACTCATGACAATTGATTTGCAAAAAGAATTTCTCAAAAAAGAAGAATCCTTTTTTTTTTAGAATTTTTTTAGTCGACTAGGTCAATTATTTCAAATGTTTAGTAAAAAAAACATCAGGGGGTGTTTCGAATGGCCCACGGGGTATTCTATCTCAAAACTTCCGCTTGATATTATTTGAGACATCCTGTATAATTTTAAACTGTCAGTGTTACATACATTAGAAAACTGAAATTTTCTGTTTTAATGAGCTCCCGTCCCGTAGTTGATCCGTGATCATGCGCTTGCAACATTTTCAGTTTTCTAACAATCTCTGGAACCGCGACCGCTAGAGAATTCATATATTGACAAGTGATGTATTTCTGTTGCCGCTATAACAAAGTAAACAAATGTAGTGTAAAAAAACATGTGTAGTACTTTAATTTAATTTAATAAAAATTTTATTCATAGAAAAAACGTATTAAGCTATTGCATAGCTTTTATCGCGGGCTTTGAGCGCGGCGACCGAACCAAGAAATTCCGTAACGAAAAAAACCTCACAATCGTCTAACGTCGTTTCAGTTCGGTAGACTTCGGCACGGTGTTTGTGTGCGTGCGGTTAGACGTATTGTACGACTCTACGAAACTCGCACGAATCGAGACGAGCTGCTCCGAAATCGGACAATGCTATGCAATAGCTATACCGCGGCAGTCCCCGAGTGCCACACGTCTTTATTTTACAATATTGGTAAGGAACCCTTCGTACGCGAGTGGCTAGCACTTGTCGGCTTCTAACAATTTACGTGTAAACTGTGAGTATTAGTTTTATTGATTTAAATTTCTACAAAATAACTAACCTGTAGATGGGTAAACCTAATCAGATCTGATGGTGTGACATTCGGACTATAGATAAAGCATGTATCGAATGATTGGGTAAGGGTAATGCATTGAGCAAGCTTGAATTTTGATGCCTTTATGCGCCTTTACTTTAGTTTAATTTAGTAGGTATTATTAGTTCAGTCAAATTAGCATCAAAAATAGGAGTAAGTTTACTTGAAATAAAATAATTAATAAATAAAAAAAAAGTTTATTGCCTCATAATTCTATACATAACATTTAGCTTAACTTTAGACTGAAATAACTTTGATCATAAACATTTTTATTTTTTATAATTGTGTTCCTAATTTTCAGATTTGTGCGAATTAATGTAACTTTAAATGTCTGTTTTGACTAGCCTATATGGTTTAAAAATCTTATTATTAAAAGAAAAGCTTTCCAAACAATACAGTGGATGCTCAGTTGATATAACCATGTGTTTTTTTAGGACATCCTAAATAAATTACCAGCTTATGTAGATTCTGCTATAATCTGTGTTACCCAAAAGCATATTTTGTTTTTATTTGAAACAATCATTAATTCTTGTATACGGGAAGATAAAAAATTACCCAACATCAACTTCTTCACATGGGGTTAAAATAACCCGACTCACAAAATAAAAATGTTCGTCTTCTATCAAGAGGGGTTGAAATGACACCGATATATCCTTATTTCTTGGAATGGGGTCACTGTGCTTACGTTTGAGTTGGATGTGGGAAGCCGCACATACTAAAAGTGTAGTATTTTTTATGTTGGGGTACGGGGCGATATTTGGATTTTACGATTTGGTTGATACAATTTACATTTCTAGTGAAAAACAATTTTATGTTTCACTAATGGCAATTTTCATGCCTCATATTAAGCGTCGATGGCCGAGTGGTTAAGGTCGTTGCTTGCCATGTTGCCAGTTCGAACCTCGCCACTTACTACTGTGTTTTTAAAATTTGGAATCTATATGCATGATTATTCGACTCTTTACGATGAAGGAAAACATCGTGAGGAAACCCTTACGACGTACGATCATCTACGAAAAAATTATAAGGTCGTATAGTCGACCAATCCGCACTTGGCCAGCGTGGTTGACTAAGGCCTGATCGCCCTAATTTAGGGTAGGCCCGTGCTTCAGCAGTGGGGACGTATGTGGGCTGATAATGATGATGATGATGCCTCATTGGATTAGGGATGAGTGCCATCCTCTCCCCCGCAAGTCCGGTGATGATGACAAGGCTGCTTCAAGCTATCATCGTAATAAAAAAAGTTTGCATACCATCGTAAACGCATGTAGTCTTACATATGTCATGATACAGAATTTGCCTTAGTGGTATTCCCGGAACAACCCTATTGCGTTTTTCAGCGCATACCGCAAAGGCAAATACCCCTGTTTACCCGCAACGGTTTACATAAAATGGTCAAGCGCGAGTCTTACTTGCTCTTCGAGATTCCGTACACAATTGTTTGTATATTGTGTGATGTACCTTTCCGCATTTTACCATGGGTTTGGATTCTCTGATTGTTACTTTTTTGAGAGAGACCATTATATTCTTGCCACATTTCGAGATCTACGAAAGAAATCCTAGTATTAATTAGGAAATAAGACTCAAATAATGTTGACTTAAAGAGTTAGTTGTCACAGCTTCAAGGAATGTAGGTAAATATTATCTGAGCTGAGTCAATAAAATCGTCTACTATTATAACATCTTATTCTAGACAGAAACACGGACGTGCAAGAAAATCCTTAGGTACTGATATATCATCTTAAATTCGAAAAAATCTCTGTCTGTCTGTTGTAGTCTCTCACTAAAAATTAGTACACGGATAATTAGAAGACTGAAAAAGTACATAGGTTAATTTATGACAAACTCGAAACGGACGGAGTCGGGGGCAGAAAGCCAGAAATATTTGTATATCTGACTCGGTGGAATAGTGGTTAGGGACCGTGACTACGGTTCTAAGTTCCATGGGTTCGATTCCCACTTGGAAAAAATAAATTGTATTACGAACATCGGTGTTTTTTTTTTGTGTCTAGTTGTGTTATTAAATATGTTTAAGAATATTTGTGTATCCACTAGCCTTGAGCTACCCACCACGGGATCAGATCACATCCCTATTTCATCACATACATATATAGTTGTGAAATATTTATTTACTAGCTTTCCGCCAGCGACTTTGTCCGCGTAGAGAGGTTTATCGGGTAAAATATTACTTCTTTATAGCGCAGTCGGTTTAAAAGTAGCCTATGTCCTTTCTTAGGCTCTGGACTATATCTGTACCAAATTTCATTTAAATCGGTTTAGTACTCTATGCGTGAAAGCGTAACAGACAGAGTTACTTTCGCATTTATAATATAAGTAAGTATAAGGATTTATCTAACGACGATGCAGTTTTTCTCTGAGGTCACGGAACCCAAAAAAATGTTGGATTTCAGCTGCACATTGCGTCGCAAATAAAGGACTGGTGGTTTTGCCAGAGACAAGAAATGTTATTCTTGGGAAATACAATTTGGTTGGAGGAGATATTGCACCCCAGGAGAAGGAGGTAAGAATTCGCATTCACTTAACATAAACACACGACGACTCTTAGAAATTGGAGGTTATTTTTATTATCTTGAATTATGGTAACATTGATTCCACATATAGTTATGGAAATTGAATTTCTGTTATTGAATTAGAATATAGCATTTGACATTGATGCGGAAAAACTGAGTGGTTTGATTTTTTTCGATTTTTGTTTTTTTCCTTACTGACATACGATGATGGCTTGGAGTATTCTCGTCATCATCACCGGACACTAGTAGGGGAGTGGATGCCTCCCACCCCTAAATTTGGATTGTGGTACGTTTTCTCCACCACCCTCCAAGTTTTCAGATTCTCATGATGCATTAGGGTCTTGGCATACTAAAGGAATCGTCTCTCCCAGCGTGAAGAGAAGAGACTGCTATATGCAATCCAGAGTCTGATTCTTTGTTCACTGATGTGACTAAGTACAGTGAGTGGATAAAGAAGATTATGAAAGAATAGCCTTGACGACCATCAAAGGCCTGATAGAACTTGTCTGATAGGTACACATAAGGAATTCTGAAATACAGAAGAGAATTCAGAAATCTGGAGAAGATTAGCGACTATGGGGAAAGGATGCCTAGCCAATTTTTAGTGGCATTTACGCTCCTAGTCAGATCTTAGTCAAGTCTTGAATAGTTTAAATTCCAGAAAAATGTACAGATGTCATAACATTGCTTCTTCTTCATTCTTAACATTTATTGCTTTAAAACGTTTCATAATGAATGGTTAAACCATTTTTCGGTCGTTAAGTATCATAAATGCCAATCATTCAACTAAGCGCATCGCTTCCAAATTTCTTCTCATGTTCTACAAAACAAGAAAAAAAAAGTAGTGTCCTCAAGATATGACATATTATTTTTTTCCAGTAAGAGCAGATGCTATTACAACACATTTTGCACGATTGTAGTCAAATAACAAAATGTATTTTCAAAATGTCTGTGTCACTGACACAGACACAGACCGTACTTCTTGCATTAGAAATCTAAATGTGTTCCGAATATTTACCATTTAGTTTTATATCAACAGGCCTCATATATTTCGGCACTGTTGCAAACGCCACGATCACGAATCAAAATTCAAAATAAGAATGTATTAGTTTCGTCCTTCTTGCTATCATAACACAGATTTGTACGCTTACAATCATTAACAATTTAAGGGCACGAGATTGACGCTCGGATGCCCCAACATTTCACTTCTGGCGGACATGTCTGCCGGTCTTAGTGTCCATGGTTTATTAATTGGTCGGGACTCCCGATATAGAGGCCGTATTGGATGGCATTACATGCCATTGTAGTGTGTCTGAACGTGTTTGGTTATTGCAATGTAGATTTTCATCTCAGGTATTATCTGTTATTAATTATTCAGTTGTAGAATCTTTGATCTTTATACTCGTAGTAAAAAAAAGCTCCAATTCAATATTGGACCTAAAATTACATTGATGATATTGGTATGTAATGCCATGGTGCCTGATCTCAATTGAGATCAGCCAAGTGCCCAAGCCATATTAAAGTGCACAATTATGCCCGCAAACACAAATGTACTCCGACATGACCGATGGTAGATCAGGCGCAGAACCACCGGCTTAACGCGCTTTCCGAGGCACGGGCGTTCAACCGCGGCGTTAGATATTTTCTATCAATCAAAATCCATTTTTAAAAAAATATTAAAAACCAATTGCTAAGTGTCTAACTTTTGTATCGGACATCATTAAAACTTATTTCTAGGTTTGCATCTCATTTGCTTTATCTTATTGATCTCAAGCTTACTGTGACGAATGTATATATTATGTGTGTGTGTGTGTGTATATGTGTATATGTATATATATGGGCATTATATGCGCATGCGTGTGTATCTGTGTGTATGTGTATATGTATGTATGTGTATGTATATATGTATATATGTGTGTGTGTGTGTATGTATATATGTATATATGTATATATGTGTGTGTGTGTATGCATATATGTATCATGTTAAGTAGGGGGAAGTATACGGGGCACCTGGTAGAATGGCATTTTTGTAAATGTAAATGTTGCGAAAAATTAAGTACACTTTTCAAATATTTTTTGGACTTGAAACTTGAATTTGTTAATAATTAAAATTAGTTTAGAATTACATCTTTAATTACATTGCGTTAACAGCTACTATTTGTAATTTAAGGGAAACCTATTATTAGCCTTCCTATTGGTGTAATGTAATGTGTATGTATCTTTATTTGTTACGCTGTTGGTTTCTGAATAAAATAAATAAATAAATAAATAAATAAACCGCCAACTCCAGACTGAGTAATTTCATTACAGAAAAACTCACACAAATTTTGCCCAACCCTCTGTCCATACGCAGCGCTTGCTACCAATAGACCAACGCAGCAGTTATAGTTTCATTACTTATTACTATAATATCATCAAGATAAATATTATGCAAAGCATAAAATAGGGTCAAGCACACTGACCTTAAAGCGAATACTCAAGGATCGATTGAGTCCAGCCCTTCTAATCGAATCTATGACATACATCCTTTAGTTAATCAAGCGTTGGGAATAGTACTGTCTTGTCAGATGGATTATTGCTGATTTACGAGTCAGTGTGGACTGAAAATAGCTGATATACGACATTAGATTAAGATGAACTGTTATGATTACTCGATTACAACGGAACCAAAGGAAATTTTGGATTTAAGCAGCCTTGGTTTGTGAGAAAAGAGGGAATATACCTCAAGAGTAATATTTAAATAGATGCTGATTGATCGTTTTACTTTTGTTTTAAAACAACTACATACTAAACACTGATTAATACTTTTGCATGTCTAAGTTCTGATACTCTTAGATTTTTAATTCACACACACTTACATATGAAGCAAAAATGTTTATTCACCAATGTTGTACTAATTATAAACGTCCCTACGTTTTGGGAAACCAATTTACGAAATTGATTCTGATACGATTTCTATATTATACTGGTAGAATGATTAAACAGGATGGTTATAACACATGGAAAAAAACAATCTAAGTGAAGGATAGCTTGGTACTAACTGAATATTTTCAGAGTAACAGAAATAGGTAGGTACGTTTTGTAAGAGAAGAATTCTCAAAATCAAGATTTTCCTAACAGCAGGCCCGAGATTCGAAATGAGACCACTAATTTTGAATCCCGGGCCGGTTACTAAGAAACTCACAAAGACAGAGCTCACCTACAGGTATTAATCGTAAAGTTTCGAGTATAGCAAAGAAAACTTGATTTAATTCAGTTTTGATAGATTTTCAAAGAAACCTTTCGCAATTTATTTCTCGATGAAAACTTCAATTTCATACAACGTGGTTTATTAAAAAATCTTATTGTGTATGTACAAAGAATTTTCTTATTTTATAAAGTAATGGTACAGCATAGGTATTAAAATTAGGCAAGTCACATTTTATCACATTTAAAGAGATAAATTACTAGAACATTCTGCTTCAATATTTCTTAGTGTTTACAAGTAGGCCTTATTAAAACCTTCGATAACAGTTACAGTTTTACAAAAATTCTGTAATATTGGAAAATAAATTTCACTTTTATTTGGCTCACAAAAAATATTTTTTATTTAAAAGGTACACATATAGTTTGCATGATATGTAACATATTTTATAGCATGATTTTTATAAACGTTGGTGTGTTTGATTACTTAGAAGGCATAGTCTAAAGTTTATTTAAGTCAGGTCTTTAAAAAACATCCTAACCAAAATTCGGTTATTCCAAAAAACAGTTATAGACGCTCAGCCATTTTCTTATTAGGTAACAGTGGTTTAAAGTTAGGCTCTGAAAGATCGGATGAAGGCTTATTTTTAATCATAACAAACTATTTACTCACATTAAGACAATATTTTAATATAAGTTTTTATGGGTCTACACGCGATGATAGAAGTAGCAAATACATAGATAGCTATTTACGCAGTAAGTATATATCAGTGTATATCCGTAAAGACTAATATTTTAGTGTAATGAAAGAAGGTCTAAGATCTTAAATAAGTTCAATTACTTTTTTTAATATGTAGATTTGAAATCATCAAACAAATAAAACAACTTTTCAAGCAACGCCATTAGCTATATAAGATTTTAGACTTTCGCGTTCCGCGCATTACAATAAAATTAGTCTTTATGGGTCTACACGCGATTAGGAGTAGCAAATTACATAGCTACTTACTGCCCGACGTTTCGACGGGGTTACACCAATCGTGGCCGCGAGCGACTAATATCGCGTGTAGACCCATAAAGACAAATTTTACCATTAGCTACAAACCATAAAGGATAACGAAAATTCATTAATCCGTACAAAGTAAACAATGAAACTACAGGTATTTAATTGCGGTGTAGTTTTATGCCTCTACTAATTAAAATCACTCACATTAAATTCATTGGTACACTAATCCGATTATTGAGACCGTTTAAACACAATACGATTTCAAATTGTCGATAATTGTAATCATTAATTGATGTCTCATTGAGTCCAATAGCATAATGTCAGTCGGTCGATTGGATAAAGAGAAATGGAATCAATAAGCAGTTATATATCGATAAATTAATCGTCACATACCGCTCTCTCTTCGTATCAATCGCTATCCAATATTGGTGGATAGCCGACCAATGTAACGATAAATCGATATGACTTATAATTGAATGGCTAAGTCTTGATTCGGGGAATCCCGAACTAAGATGGTACTTAAGTAAGATTAATCTGACTTGAAAAGTTTCTCTCTTTCGCGTTAGAAGTTGTTGAAACATATAAATATTTAGGATACTTTTGGGTTGTAATGGAACGCGAAAAATGTGAAATAAGTAAATACATGCCTTGTTTTATGATTAACCTACACTAACAGTAATGTATTCTTGATAGGTACCTAAGGATCATGAAATCTTCTCTTTACATTTTGTCTACGTCATAGTTAAAAACAATAATGTGGTATTGCTATGTTATCAAACAATTTTTTTTACATGAATAATGAAATAGAATGTCCTAATAAATACTAATAGTAATGATTCTGAAATATGGATTGAGCAATATTGTTTTTATAGGTTAAAAACATAAACTTACTTATAAATTGGTAACATTATAAAAAACTGCCCGGCCCGGCCCACCATTTTAATATTATTATTACATTAAATGTATTTACAATTGTATTAATATTCCTTAAAAGAAGGCACGCATTCAAAAAGGCTTGTTGAATATTTTATGGCTTTATACGTCCATTTTAATCCTTTATGATATAAAAAGCGTTATAAAAGTAATCTAAATATAAAATTAATTTTATATTTTTTTTGGTAAGAATACCTATTGTCAAGGTAATGGGGATTAATATTTGTATATTGTAATACTAACATGTTACAATCGTGTGTAAGGTTACAATGTCTTTCTATGACATATATTTTTTTTATTAGTTTAAATGAAAGCGTCAGGGTACATCAGCAAATACATAACTATTTACTGACGTTTTAGTTGAGTTATTATTACTAAGTATTGTCGCGTTAAGTCGCGTTTATTTATGCACTCCCGTAAAAGCTACTTAACGCTACACCTCAGCACATAAAATGAAGATATGTAACATTTCAATATACTTGTCTTCATTTCCTAAAGCCATTCCATCCAAAGTTCAGTTCTTGCGCATAAAATACTACTTAAAACAAATATTACTTAAATATGAGTAGATACAGTGGAGACGGATACAGTAGAGATACCAGGTTTCACTTGGTTTCCGTTACTGTCTTCCAGATCTTTCTTAGGGGGCCTTTTGGGGCCCAACAGGAGTTTCTGGAGTTGGCAAGCAGGGGCTTCCACGAATAGATGGAGAGGCAACGCGAATAGGTAAGTTGTGAAGACGATACCAGCGTACAGCATAATCTGGAATCAAAAAAAAATTTAGAAAATCAGACAAAGTCACAAGAAAATAGTCCATAGAATCATATCTCAATATCATGTAAATTTAGTCCATTGATTAAAATAGAGTAATTCGCAAAAAAAAGTTAAATATGTAGATGGAAGAAAAACTCAAAAGACTTCAGTATAAAACAAGTAGCAAGGGAACTAGTGTATTACATTGAAGAAAGACTCGAAAGATTTTAGTCTTGAATAGGTAGTGAAGGCACTACTGTATTTTAAAACGACTAACACTACAAATCACTACAAAAGGCTACATAAAAAACACAAACTTATTACAAGAATGCATAAAAAAAGCTTTGGTAGGTACTAAACGTTCCATCAAACAATATGAATTCTTAAATTTCAGTACCACACGTTATAATAAACGAAGTTTTCAAGCTATAAGCTATTAAGTAATACACAATTTTACGAACAGGGTGTGCTGGTAAAAATATTTACGCCCGAAATCCTTTAGAGCAATGTTCGACCACTTCAAACCAGGCAAGTGCTACAAAGTGGCAAAATAAACTAAAAGTGCACCACTTTTGATATTGAAAAAATATCATGATACAGTTTTTTTTTGCAAAAACTCGTTTTTTTATTTATTTTGTTCGACTCTAGAGTCTATCCACAGCCATCAAGTGCAAGTCAAGTTGCTGAATAAATCTACAGCTGAAAATAATATGGAATTAGGGACCAGCCTGTAATGCATAATTAAGCAGTATTATTGTATTTTAGTTATTATTTATCCAAATATAGGTTTTCTAGCTTCTTTGTTTGTTTTTGATACTTTATACTATACTATCACAAAATGGATCTCTGTAATTTAAAAATTCAACATGATCATCAGCCCATATACAGTCCTACTCTACAATAAACTATTAAACTTTAACTTAACCTATGGCTATCAGGCCTTAGTCAAACACGCTAGCCAAGTTGTGCAGGTTGATCGACTTCACACAACCTTAGAATTTCTTCTAAGGTGTGAAGGTTTCCTCACGATGTTTTTCTTCATCGTTAAAGTGTCAAATAAAAAAAGTTACTTACGGCAGTGTAATCAGTGGCGTAGAAGGATCTCCTCATCTGTCCTCCGTAGGTCCTCAAGACAGTGGCGTGAAGCAACATGGCGCAGTAGGACATTCTGCCTAAGGGCTGAAGAGGGCCCCATTCGACTGCACCTACGTAGATGGCTGAAAAAAAAATTAAGTTAGGTACTCATCATCAAGACCATGAGACCGCATGGTAGATACGTCGATGCACGAACGAACAAAATTGCTGAGTTAACATGTTACTAGAATAAACAAGCGGACTAGCAGTTCTTTTACTTAAAAAATTGAGTATCAAGGAACAAATAACGTCGCCGTATGTTGCTAACTGTGTAAAGATACTTCTAACAAAAAAAAAACATAAGATGTATCTATTTGTTTCTTTGATGCCTCACGTGAGACTTTACGTAGCGCTTGTCATTTTAGTAAGTGACATAACAACATACATGCTCTTCCTACCATCGGTTAACTATATAAGCATTAGAGCAAATGAATATACGGAAATATACGAATATTTTCTGATAAAGCTACTTGAGCTTGCTATCACGGTGTGTGAGATACAGCTTGGAGACAGACAGACGGACGGCGTAGGCTAAGTAATAGAATCCCGTTTTTACCTTTTAGGTACGGAACCCTAGAATGGATTAACTCCACAATTTGTACTTACTGTTCATCTTATAGAAGCATCCGACGATGAACACACAGATGGCGAGAGCGAAGAAGTTCTGGTTGAGAGCATTGAAGACAGCGGCTTCGAAGGCAGAAGCGACGCGGTGGTGGAGGTCGTAGCCCATCAGGACAGCGCCGCCGGCGATCGGGATCGAGACCAGGAAGAGGAACTTCATAGCCTGGAAGATGATGTTGATTGTCTATGAGTTGCGCAAACACGTGACAAAATACTCTTTAGAGAATACATCTTCTTTATTCATAATCTAAACGTGTATTTTTCTCGAAAATATATTAACAATGTACGCGAGTTTGATCCGGAAATTAGTTTTATTTTAGAGATGATGATGTTCTGCATGTGATGATAAGGACACGAAATGGAGGATAGTGGAATTGCTTTTGATGAGAGCAAAACAAGCCCAATGATTCTGAATATTATTTCATGTCTCATGAAAGTAGATATTTTGGAACTAAGGAAATGATATCATCATTTTCTTTCCGATCATACAATTCAAGTGTGTGTTTATTTTTTGGATCGATCGACATTGCATCATATCTTTGTTTGTGGTTTATTTATTTAAAATATTATATTTTAAGGATAAAATATAAAGTTATCATCAAATATTTAGCTCTTATTTTTAATGTTAATTTTTTGTGTCGATAATTATTATTATCAGTCAGAATATCTTTGAATAACCAATTTTCTTCGATATCAGAACTGGCTGTTATGTCAGCGATGGTATTCGAGTATCCAATTGAGAAGAACTCAAAACTACAAAATGGATGGCTTTGCCAGCATTAATGGTATACAATTAAGTAGAAGACCCAAAATACCAAAATCGATGCTTTTGCTAGTACTTACAACAGACTCCCTCACGTTCCACTTCTCTGTCTGAGCACGATGATAGAAGTAAGCGGTCAACACTCCAAGGTGGTACCCAGCCCAGTTGCCTTGGGCAGACACGTACGCATGGTAGAAGGTGTAGTTGTATCCGAATATGTCTCGGATAGATCTGCAAACGGAAGATCGTATAATAAAACGCTTTTATGCCTTCCTATAGTTATTACCGCGTCAATGTATGAAGAACGGAACATTAAAGTAAGAAATATGTCGGCTATAAAAGAGGCGTTTGGTATGACAGCTCTAACTCAATATTGCGTTAAAGATTTCATATATTTTGTGCTACGTATGGTTTTTCAAAACCCGATTAAGGATTTGTTTTTATTATAAATTGTATTGTGTCGTTATTGTTCTGTTATATTCGTACAGAGCACTCTTGGCTGGACATATTTCAAACAGGATAATCGTTAGATTTTTTTTCATAGCTTTTAAAATAATAAATAGTTGACAGTAGGTAAGTCTTTTCAGAATAGTCTCAAAACTAAAGCCGCAATAGGTAAAAAAGGAATCCTTATTATTTTCTGCGATCAAACTAATCAGTAACGCTTATCTATAATAATGATGCTAGAGCATTAAACAGGATCAGTATACAGTGGTGCCATCTCTGGACTGAAACTAAGATAGTCATTAAGATATACTACTGCCAATTTTCAGATTATTTTAATAAGAACAAAATCACATACTCAGGGAAGATGCTGACTCTGATGGGAAGCAATTTCATGAAGTAACTCTGCAGGAACGGGATGATCAGACTGATCGCCATGACGGAGGTCAGGACCGGCACTCCGCTTCTCGGCCAGCGCCAGATGACTAGCATCACGACCAGGGTAATGAGGAAGAGCTGGGTGTCTGTGCCGAGGTACCTGGGGAGGAGAAACAGGGTCTTGAGGTGGTTGAAGAAAAAGAAATGGATTTCGAAGAGGATAAAGAAAGAAGTCAAATAATAATAAAAAAAAAACTACATATTACGTAAGGTGTGTGACATTTATCTGATTCCGTGGTAAGATGACTCTTGTGTTATTTTTTAGATATAACAGTGGATTATACAAAAATACTTAAATATTACACAACATCACATACACTGATCTGATTCCGTGGATAGATTAAGCACTTCTGTTACAGATATCAGAATCAACAGTGGATACACTAATAAATAAATAAGACGATCAGACACGGAACAAATACCAGTAGTATTATTCACACGGGTAAATTTTATTCCGAGAGTAACAGGGACTTACTACCAAAAACCGCCATCAAGCCACTCTAACTAAACTGATTTTTTTTCTGACTGAGGACTTGAAGTACTACTAATTTTACGACAGACACTACATTTTTTTATGACAGAAGCAAGAAAAGAAAATGTAATCCTTGATTAGCCAAAATTACAAAACCTTTTGAGTTTGTGTAAATATGAAAATATACCTAAGTATCTAAGGAGATCGACAGGCTCAATAGGGTCTATTGTACCTCATATGTTCATCTCACGACCGCTTACCATCAGGTGACCTCACTCCAGTGAGGTCACCCTGAGAGTGTTTTTATTTTTAAAAAATCCTTAGTTACCATCTAAATTGAAAGTTGAAAACACAACTCTTTCTTTGACATATTTTCGTCTCAGATTCAGAGGGATGACCTAGGATTCTACGACCCAGCTTTTGACCTAGGAATCTACGAACAATTTCGTAACCAAGGCCACACACACGTATCTCATAATTTTAGTCTTTTAACTATATTTTTGTCACTCCGTAACGCAACCCGAAACAATAAAACGTTTCTAGTTAACTAGAGTGTTGCAATCGTATGCAACCATTATAAGAGTTGCATTTAATTTGCAATGTAAGTGCATAGATAATGATCTGTAAATTGCATACGCTACTGTGATACTGCTGATATGGTATTAGTTAACAAAACGGTTTTAACTATAACTGGGTGCTCTGTAATTAGGTCTTATCATAACATTGTTACATTTTTTTCCTAACTGCCATACGGTGATGGCTTGGAGTAGCCTCGTCATCATCACCGGACTTGCAGGGGAACTGGCTCTCGCCCCTAATAGGGTTTATTTCTTTTGTTCTTAAGTGGGCGTCTTTATAATTATTATAAACTAGCTGTGCCCGCAACTTCGTTCGCGTAGACTACAGGATTTAAATACATTTTTTTAATTTGGGCAATTGAATTCACAATAAATATTCATAAAATATGTGAACAAAATTGTTAACATCTTAAATATACTATTATTATAATAAAAAGTTAATACACAATTTTTTACTATCATAAATGTGAATCAATCTGAAACGATAACCATATACCTATGTACTTTCGTTACTACTTTCGCAGATTGTATTGTATTCGTAATAAAACAATGAGATAATAACGTAAAGCGCAATAAAATATAACTTATGAATTACTTTTTGTATTTGAAACAATATTGCGAAATAATAGAGCATAGTGACATCTCTTTAACTAACCAAGAACTAAACACTCATCACATCATATCAAATCTGACAGCATTTGACATGACTTGCCAGCTAAAAACGTGATAGTTGGGGAGCCCAACGGGAGTTTTTGGAGTATTGATCAGACTCAGACTCTGTCTTGTAAGATTTTTAAATGGGAGACTCCTTGCACCCTTTCATGTACCTCTGCCGTGTATGTACACTTCATACGGGAGGGAAGGGGTGCGTGATCTTAAAAAGGATAGCTGCTAATGCTAATTACAAAGACACTGTTAAAAGAATTGGGCAGGATTATGAAGAACTAATAATCTCTGATGGTTTCCATGGGGCAATGACCGTAGAATCGCGCCTATAATACTAAAACCTTTGACACAACAAAGATCCAAGGGGCACTTGACCAGTTTTCTAATGATCTATGTGATTTTATTTGTAACGATCTTTATATACGATAACTTTCTTTAATTTTATAATGTCCAACATTTTTACGTGAATGTTTATAAATTTCCCTTTATTTGCTTAGAATAGCGATATCCCTCTATGTATATAAACATTCAAATAATATCGAATAGTCTATCAATTTTATTGGTACAACACAACCCACCAATGTAAGCCAGCAAGCAAATATTGGACAACTGACCACCTCCATACCGAAAACCAGGTAATAGAGAAATGTAGCGAATTCAATAAACCTTTGAACCTGGCCTTTGTGGATTATTCAAAGGTCTTCGACGGTATCACCCACATCAACCCATTTAGCTTTCTCTTCTTCAGCAAAACATCGAACCGACATATAGAAAAACTTCTCCAAATCATTTACCAACAAAGCACAGCCGATATCAAACTGCACACTGAAGGCCTGACATTCAAAATACAAAAAAGAGTTAAACAGTTTGACTCCCTATCACCAAAGCTTTCAGTAGCACGCTCCAAGAAGTCTTCAGGTCATCATATTCTTAGGAAACAAAAGGAATTGGTGTAGAGGATATGCGACTGATAAACTATCGCTTTGCAGATGACATTTTCCTAGTCGAAATACGTATACATCGACAGAACTTGAGTTGATGCTCGAACAACTGAGCGCAGAAAGCGTTGACGTTAGTTTGAGATGACGATGAATAGATCCAAAACCAAGGTCATGACCAACAGCACCACTGATTTGGTGGATTGCAGTCAACAGGCAGGTGAAGCAATATGTAGAGGAGCATACTTGGGCTAGGCAGTCTCCTTCGAAAACAGGCAGGACAAAGAAATAATCCGTAGAGCAGACAACGCCTGGAAAAGCTTCTGGTCCATGAATGGGTATATGAAGGGTGATCTTCTTATATCACTGAACCTATCCCGACACATGGGGCACAATCTTGGTCCCCCGCCAAAAATCAGAAGTCCAAACTCAAGGTTTTTCAAAAAGCTATGAAGCGGAGTATCATAGGTATTATGTTAAAAAAAAAAAATATACCACCATTTCCCTCCCGTACTGGTATTGTTGTTGGTCAAAACTGATGTAGCAATGGTCGGGGAATGTGATGTGAAATGTGCGAGGATAAAGAACAATAGATGGAACAGAATTGTTACAAATCGCGTGCCTGAAGACGATTTTCGCCGAAGAAGACCTAACAAATGTTGGTATGACGATCTGGTCCGGATGTATCAAAGAACTGGCAAGTTCTAGCATTGGACAGAGAGCAGTAGATGAGTTTGAAACATACTTTGCCCAGCAGTAAGGTGATACAGGTTAAGAAAAACAGCAGCAGGTTACAGCAGGACTTCGATATCAACTTGAACCTCCTGCATAAAAATGTAACGCGCTGAAGTATCTCAAGATTTTGAATAGACACAAAGATTTATTATAACTTTGTGGTCCAAATTGGTACACTGACACTTTTTAGGGATTATTTAACATGCACTTTGAATGACTGACACGGTCAAATATTTTTTTTCTTTCAACAGCTTGTTTTTTATCCTCCTGTATCAATCGCTGTCCCCCCACTTATAAAGAAAGTGCAATAAACTTTTTTCTTATTAAGCGTAATCTTTCTACCGATTCCATGTCGTTCGAGTAACTGCAAATCTAGCTACTTACCTCCCCTACTATGATGTTTTGCTCAATAAAGTAGTCCGTATTGTCCTAATCAGAAGGTTCATTTTGGTCGATATACTTTAACTACTTTTATACATGATTTAATAAAGTTAGATTTTTAACTATCCTACAGGTATTTCTGTGACTAAAAGTATTTGAGATCTTGACCGGGGATATATGGTACCACCATGAAAAATTTCATTGAAATTGGTTTAATAGTTTCAGAGATCAGTCATTTATTTAGGTTTTTTGAATATCCCACGGGAACCAGTTAACTGTCAGTGATTTCAAGTATCCTATGCATTTTTCCGGAATTTAAATTACCTTCGTGTAAACTTTCATTTAAATTGGTTCAGCCGTTTAGGAGGTCAGTCGAAACAAACAAACAAACAGACAGAGATACAATTTTTTTTTTTAAGTATGAGGTTGTGTTCTACTACTCTCAAAACATATCCCTGGCTCGTTTTTTTTCGTTTCTAAGAAAAGTACAAGAATTTTTGCCTCTACGTTTTTATTATTATAAATGTGAAAATTTAACTAATCTAACTATGTAACTCTGTCTGTCTTGCTTTCACGCCATTACTGGATAGATATCAATGAAATTTGGTACACATATAGTCTGATAACTTTTAACCGACTTCTTGTTCATAGATGGCGCTAAATGCGTATATAATAAGATTCAGATACAATTTTACGATAAAATAGCTTAGTATATATTAAAGCATGCGAGGAAAATAATCTGTACCCGTGGGAATTTAATGCGAGTAAAGCCGCCGGCGACAACTAGTTAAATAATGTTTTTAAAAAAGAAACGAATGCAGATGAAATAAATACTTTTTTATACAGACAGACTTACATATTTATTATAAGTAGTATAATTGATTTTATTCGTGCCATGCATGTTTGACCGCGATTATCAAAAGGATGTTAGATTAACTATAGTTACGTAAAGAGAAATCGTTTTTGAACTTGGACTACTATTTTTTTTTGCAAGCTTATAGGATTGCCATGAGCAGCCAAAACCGGTTTTCAATCCCATCTCATGTTTTTTTTAAAATTCTGTCACTTTTATATTTTACAACATTACACACATTGCCGAATTTAGTTAGGGATGAGAGCTTACCCACAAGTAAGGTCATGACGACTAACGATCATCGTAGTCAGTTAAGAAAAAAAGAAGACCTTGAAATTTAAAAAAGAAGTCATTTTATTAAACACTTTTGGTTAGATATTAGAAACAACATTGGTATACACCCGTATACTTAAATATATAAATAACATATCCCAACACGGAACAAACAAAAAAAAGTTCATCACAAAAATATTTGTCACGAGCGGGAATCGAACCCAAGACTCAAGAGACTAGGCACTATCCAACGCGCCACTAAGCCAGTCGATCTCACTATTACCAAATGATTGCATGCGTACTGCAACATTAAGCGACCTTGTGTCAACGGCCATATTATTTTGTGTACTGACATCTGTCAAATAGCAACCTTGACTTCGTAATATGATCATACCCACACGTTGTACCCACACAATGGGGGGATGGTGTTGATTTATTTCTTGATATATCCCGCGTGTGTGAAACGACATCTTTTTGGGTCACACTTTGTGTTTAAGTGTCATTAGGATGATGGTGACAAATTATGGTGTCTTCTTTATCATGTTTGACCTTAAAATGCTTTTATGTTGAGATGTATCTCAGAGCGGTGGCCTTGGAGTTGGAGTCTGCCTGTTTTATGGTGAGGCCATATTATCGGGATGTGTCGATGATTAATGGTTTATTTAGGTGTAGTCACGACTTTACGAGACAAAATTGACGGTGTCTCATTTTTATAAAGCTCAAAGCTACCATAGAATTTACTGCCATATTTGTAGGGGTTCTTAATGGCTTAATATTTTGACTGTTAATCTTTCATGCCTGAATTTCTGAAATTTGGCAAATATATAAACTTTTAAAACAACAAAATAATCTTAAGGCTTGTGTTTCGCTATAATTAGTCGTGGTACCAACTTAGGATCTCTTATAATTATACGTTATGTAAGAGCCTTTTTAGCGCGTAAGTTTAATTTTCTCTCTAATGCAACTTAAGAGCCTCGTACATCTTAAATTATGCTTAACTCTTTGTGCTAAGTTAAACTTTATTCTATTCTATCCGCTTCACTTTATATTATACATAAATACCTTCCTTTTGAATCACTCTATCTATTAAAAAATAACATCAAAACCCTCTATCGTAAACGTTTTCTATTCTATTATATTCTATTCTATCTATTAAAAAATACCATCAATAGCCGTTGCTTAGTTTTAAAGATTTAAGCATACATACATACAGACAGACGCGGGAAACGACTTTGCTTTATACTATGATGAAGTGATAATGATATGTATTGTATATCTCAGGTTCTGCGGCAAGATACTGAAAATACTATGAAATAATTGACAGTCGCAGCAATTATTCAATTCAAAGTTAATATTGATGCTTAAATCGGCAGACCAGCTCTCTAAGGCCACATCTCACTTGACTTTGAGAAAAAAAAATGTCTTTGGACTAGATTAACATGAATATTGCTTAATGTTGAATGTTAATACTACTAATTATGTATAATGAATCAAACAAGTCTACTATTCACTGACCATGTTTATCAATTTACTATTACGTTAGTAGTATTTACGCAACCGTCAAATCACATTTAAGAATTTCATGGTCATTGCCTGCAAAGATTGCATTTTCTGCACTTCCATGCTTATTTATGCATTTTCAATGACTCAACACGCATTTCCTCCGTTTACCAATAACCAGACATGTTCCAATCAAATTTGACTTGCGTGTCAGTATTTATTCAAATAAACTCGGCCCAGAATTAAGCCGATTTCGTTTTAAGGGTCCCTTCAAAGAAGTAAATAAAACAGAATCCATGTTGAATTAATCTCCTATGTTACTAACCTAAACTAACCTTTTTTTTCGGGAAGACATTGCTATTTTAGCCTCAAACGGTTTTTACATCTTCACCCGACTGGCGGGGGAGCGGAGGCTCACACCCCTATAGTCTTTTTCAGCTAAGATGATCCCTGTGACACTTCATTGTGTTCTGAATCACGCATTTTACGTTTGACAAACGGCTGTGTTTTTCTGTTAAGAAATTACTCAGCCCGGAGTTATGAATTTGGCGGTTGCACGCCCGCGTTTCGTAAAGTGCGTTAAACCGGTGGTCCTGCGCCTACAAGAGTGAACTTATTTTTGCGCACACACTTGTGTACTATACACCGTGAAATTTTAGTGGTTGTTTTCCCGTGGCAGAACGATTTGCCTTTAGTAATACTATCGAATCATGCAAATTATTCCTCGAAAAAAAAACTTTTTTTTTTTCGATTTTTCAGAATAATAATTTTCCAACTCGAAAACGAGAGAAGCTATCGTTGTTTTTGAAGATGTGACGTATTCAGGTACTGCTTGCCGCATGAAATCGATGCTTAAAGCTAAAGAAGCTCTACACCCTAAGTCATAAAGCGGTTCGAACGTGCTTTCGAGTTACGGTTAAACCTTTCGTAAAACCGGCATTTATTGATTTTACCAAAAAAGAACTGCACACATCTTTTGTACTACTAAGATAGAATCATTTTACTGCGGGAAAACAATCACTAAAATTTCACGGTGTATACATTCTGCGAAATTGAAATAATAATAAATAAATAAATATTTCACAACATCACATACATTGATCTGATCCCGTGGTAAGTAGCTTTAAGCACTTGTGTTACAGGTATCAGAATCAACAGTGGGTACACAAATAAACTTAAATATATTTAATAACACACCCAGACACGGAACAAACACCGATGTTCGTCACACAAATATTTGTCCCGGGTGGGAATCGAACCCACGACTCTTGGAACCGTAGGTAGTAAACCTGGGTCACTAACCACTGTTCCACCGAGCCTGTCAGACTCAAAGTTTATTTAAGTTTTGAATTAACTTATCACTTACCAAGCTTGAGGCAAGCAGAGATGCTCAAACGGGAACAGATTGGGCATCAAGATGACCAGTTGCCACCAATTCTTCCTGCAGTAGTCCCGTTCTCTCTTCACCACAGCATCCCACATAGGACCTGAACCCAGGTGTTGGATCCAGGTCATGGCAAGACCCATCACTACCAGGACAGCTGGGATAAGTCTGGAAAAAGACAAAAAAGAAAGGATGCAACCTGTGGTAAAACTTACAAAGTGAACTCACTCTACCTGATAGTAAGGGTCGGTCGGTCGGTGAGATTGACAGGCAAAATAGAAAAATCGAAAGCATCTAATACGTTAATATTCAAAATACTTAATTTTTAAAGGACTTAGGTATAAACTGTCAATGCAACAATAGTATCATTAAATCAGAATTCCGAATGCTTATTTTACGGTGATAACTTGACAAGAAACTTAATAGTTACATAGTCTTGAACCTAACATTAATATCTAACTTATAATATAGTACAATAGCCTTGTTATAAATGTAGTAAAATTTGTTTCAACAAATGAACTAAAATTTCAAAAGAAAAATTATGAGATTTTGTTAATTACTGGAATTTCGAACTTCAAACATTTTGTGTCGATTAAATATGCTATGTTTGAAAAAATACACCCTTAACGACTTTATTTTTAAACTCTTACTAACGTCAAATATTAAAAAAAACATTAATATATACGAAAACATAGATATAATGTGACACGTGTCCGTCTGTTTGCAGTCATAACAACATATAAAAACATGAACATTATAATCTTTGCTATTTAATTTGCTTAGAAAAATAAGTTTTTGTTCAAAATCTGTATCCATTTAAAAACAAAGAACGTTTAAATACATTATTTATTAGGATCATCAACAGAACATTGTAAAATGAGACGCAAAATATTTATCAGGTAAATACTTAGTTTAAGCATTATTAACAATTTTTTCTAAGTCTGGGTTGAAAATGAATATCATAAGTAGTACTTCAAAATAGTTAATAATAAATAAACACTGAATTTTACTAATTTTAAACAGCTACACAATTGGGATTTGTTACAACGTTTTTTTTTAAAGCGAATTGTTTATTCTCCAGGTATATTGAGAATTCAAATTTGCAGCCAAGAAACAGCTTTAATCATTATTATATGATATGACGCAAATATAATAATTAATATCTCTATGATTAATGATACGATGGCATATTCTTAGGAAATCATCATCATTGTCTTTAATATAAAATTGCTTATAAACCGATATTTTAATTGTCTTTGCCCTTGATGTTTCAACAGCCTAGTATAGTATAGTCAATAGGATAAAAAAATTAACTTGTAATCTAACAGAATAACACACACATTGATCTGATTCTATGTTAAGTTGTTTAAGCACATGCATTACGAATATGAGTTGCAAAAATGAAATACCTACAAAGATATATTTCAATAAATAAATACGGACAAAATGCCTCCTATCTATCTCACCATACTCTTACAAATCGTCAATACAGCAATAGTATGGACTCTACCAATAGTTTTGATTAAAAGCGTCGATGGCCGATTGGTTAATGTCGTCGCTCACCATGCGAGAGGTCGCCAGTTCAAACCCCGCCACCTACCACTGTGTTTGATAATCACAAATTTGAAATTCATATGTACAATTATTCGACGCTTTAACGGTGAAGAAAAACATTGAGTAGAAACCTGCGTACCTGGTTAACCTAGGGGCTAAGACAAAGTAACAATATCAAAACGATAACGAAGTTCGAAAAGAATAAAATGAATGGAATTGACATAAGATTGACCACGTCATTTATCGCGTCTAATGTCAATCATTTTATTCTTTTCGAATTTCGTTATCGTTTTGATATTGTTACTTTGTCTACGGCACCTAGGTTGTATTGCGTCGATTAATCCACACTTGGCCAGCGTGGTTGACTTAGGCCTGATTGCCCTAGTTTAGGGTAGGCATGTGCCCCTACCATTTAAAGACTAAACCACTCACCTCAACCATCTGTTCACCAGAGCCATGGGGACAGTTCTCAAAGTGAATGGGTGTGTCTCGGCATACTGAAGCATCTTGTAAGCCATGAGGAAACCGCCCATTACGAAGAATATCTGCACTATGACACGAGCGTTGAATAGGAGGGCTTTGAAGAAGTCGTCGTAAGACTGGAAAGGAAATACTTTGGTTAGATTTACTTGGAAGTAAATTAAAAAAAAAAACATAAAAAAAAGAAAAAGTCAAAAATAGTTTTTTCTGCGTAAAGTTGCTCTTCGCGTAAAACATTATTCCCTTATAGCGGAGTCGGTTAAAAAATAGACTATGTTCTTTCTCAGGCTCAATACTATATCTGTATCAAATTTTATTTTAATCGGTTCAGTCACGGATATACGTGATAAAATATCATACAAACAGAGTTACTTTCGCATGTATAATATAAGTATGTTTAAAACTAATCGGATGGATTAAACTCGCATATTATACTAATCCGAAAATAATATTATGTAGAGACCCGACATTTATGATATCAGTGAGCTTAAAACTAATTATATTGATTAAACTGACGTATAATAATATTATTTTAAATAAAATTTCAAGCTCTTTACAGGTCTTAGTGGTTACAGGAAAGCTAAAGAACAGTCCACAAATGAGGTCGACAGGCACAATAGGCCATATTGAGCCTGTCGCACTCACCCTGAAGGCCTGCTTGAATGCCGTTTCATGCCCTACGGCCATATGCCTTTAACGGTCATAAGACCATAAGATGTTTGTAAAAACATCTTATACAGGGTAACACCAAATTCGATGTAATTTTTTAATTTTTATAAAGAGGCTAACAAGATGACCTCACTCCACCTGATGGTAAGCGGTAGTGAGATCCAAATATGAGGTCGACAGGCACAATACACCATATTGAGCCTGTCGCACTCACCCTGAAAGCCGTGAAAAAGGAGACCACTGCTGCGGCAACAACGAGACAAGGCGTGGAGTCTCGCATTGGTATTGAGCTGTGCGGGTCGGAGTTGGCCAGTCCGCCGGACGAAAGAGCCCCCGGGTCTCCCTGGCCGGCGGGCTGACCCGCTCCGCCCGCACAATACCGCCGCTAAGACTCCACTGGTCCGGCGCTTGCCGCAAAAATGGTCCCCCCTGGCTCCGGTTCGTACAGTACTGATCCCGGAACGCGACCTGATCGAGAGAGGTCAGAGTCACTTGGCGGGTTTTACGCAACTGTATAGTGGTAACAGCAACCGGTTGACAAAATGTCTCTCACCTGAATTCTGGGTATAAAGTTTTAACGAATGTACATTTTGCCCATGAACTTTAATCACATTAAAAACTTTGAAGTGGTGTTGTTTTTTAGTGCAATTATAGCTTTCAACATATTATGTATTTAATTTTAGGCGTTTTTAATCATGCTTCTTTATTGCATGTACAAGGTCAAATGTAATAATGCAATTTTGAATAATGTGATTGAATGTCTTGCCTTGTTAAACAAAGCACAAGACAGAATGGCGGCGACGTGGTTCACAACCCGTCACGTCACGTTTCCCACAGAAGTGAAAAGTGGATAGCTGGATGTGATCTCTAACTACCCCTCTGGGAAAAAGGCGTGATTTTATGTAAGTATGTATGTATGTGATTGAATTGTAGTGATACGTCTCGTTTGCTTTTTAGGGTTCCGTGCATATAGAGAGAATCCGTCAGCCTGTTTGTCACAACTCCAACTTGACCTATATTTATTTATGACAGCCATTAAGTTCCCATTCACTTGTTATCATAAAGAGTTGAAGCAAATAATTAAAAAAAAAACCGGTCAAGTGCGAGTCGGACTCGCGCACGAAGAGTTCCATGCCATTATTGTAAAAATTCTGGTTTTTTTTTTGTATGGGATTGTTCTTGTTATGTTGGCAAAAGAATTTGTTTCTATTTCGGGAAAATTTCAACTGTCTAATTATCAACGTTCTTGAGATAAAGCATGGTGACTGACGGACGGGCGGTGAAGTCTAAGTAATAGGGTTACATTTTTACCCTTCAGGTACGAAAGCCTAAAAAATATTGATTCTGTAAGTACTAGCCTACGCTTATTATAACAAAATCATAAAGAGTCGGAGTCACTAGTAATAAAAATATAGACTTTTCGACTTTTTGCCTTTATGCGTCTACACGCGTTATTAGGAGTAGCAAAATACATAGCTACTTACTGCCCGACGTTTCGACTGGGTTACACCAATCGTGGTCGCGAGCGAACCCATAAAGACTAATATTTAGTTACAAAAATGTTGGTTACGAGTACTAAATGCTTCTTCACGCTTCACATATAAGATTAACGGTCTCCTAGACTATGTTTACTAATTAAATCTAATTACTGCGGTGAAGTAAACAAAATTGTTCGTTTGTTTGTTTATTAAGAATCCACAAAAGACAATTTGCCCAGCGTTTATTCTTGGATGCCAGTTTGACCACATTGGGGTCATTGGCAGTCTAGGTCACGACTCAACTAACTATGTTCTGGTTGCATAAACAGGTGTTAAGTTGATTTTAGACTTTCGCGTTCCATTAGACTAAATATTTGTCTTTATGGGTCTACACGCGTTATTAGGAGTAGCAAATACATAGCTACTTACTGCCCGACGTTTCGACTGGGTTACACCAATCATGGTTGCGAGCGAACAGTTCGCTTCGAAACGTCGGGCAATAAGTAGCTATGTATTTGCTACTCCTAATAACGCGTGTAGACCCAAAAAGACAAATATTTAGATGTTAAGTTGGCCTGTAAGTTAAGCTAAGTCAGTAGCAATCGGTGTGACTTGCCTTGCCACTGGCGATCTTTGTAAGTCTTGCGACAGACCAAGTATTTGGATAAGAATTTCTAAATCAATAACAAAGTAACATAATGTAGAAATCAGAACCATTCGTTTCCATTTTTATTATAATACAAATCCGTATGTATAATAAAAACTATGTAAGTCACCGATAACAAATGAAAACAAAACATTGGCAAATACATACATTTAGTATACACATGAAAAGAATTCCTTATTATTTTCAAACGTTTACAACATCCAATCAAGTAATTTAGTTAAGTTATCAAAATGTCCATTAAAATTAGCATTAAATCATGTTTAAGTCATAAAACTATTTCTTCCAATAGGCTTTATAAATTACAGAATAATTAACTCATAATTTTATGTAAAAACGTAATTAATACACTCACAAATGATTACCGAAAAACATTGTGATGAATATTGGCACATTACATTCATTTACTTGATTCTGCTTCTAGTAATATTGCATCAAGCTAAAGTTACATTGAAATCTAGCCCTTAATACTGCACAGTTAAAATCTTGAAGGGCCGACTAGTATTGCGAAAGGTGTAGTTGGAATTTGAACCTTATTTCGTTGGACATAAGCGGGTGTTTATCAGAGCGTGGCGATAACCGGTCGATGTGTGATGTTAAGCCATACTGTTTAGAACGGATGCTATTATACTATCGGAGTTAATATTAACATTAGCAATATCAATGGTTTTATGTTGGTATTGTAATTATATTATTTTAATGTATAATCACGGAGTAATAGGTAATTGTTTTCAACGTGTCGTTTATACGACAGACACATAAAATACAGTGCACACTGTATTTTATGCACTGAAAGTGCACATGTGTAGTGTACTCTTAATTTTGCGTTCGTATAACGATCCAAAAGTCTGATAAAAGTCTAAATACTTTTTAAAAAAATTATTTGTTATTGATTAGAACAAATTTTCTTTTTTAATTTTAATGATTTATTTTTTAATGTTAAGTTGTTTTAATTTTTATACTTTAATTTTTTAATTTAAGATGAAAATTTTTTTTTCAATTTTTTCTCTTAAATCTATCTACAAAGCTAAGATACACAGACACATTTTGTATAAAACAAAAAAAATACAACCATTTAAAAATAAAACATTTTCGTTAATAGAGTTGCATTCTAGCAAGTTAAAATGCCGATTCGAATGTGTAATGTCACTGACCTCAGAATTTAAGGTTTGAAGGGCCATTTTCGTAACATCTATTTCGTAATCTCAAGGTCTAATGGTTGGGGCCTACGCAAATTATGTCTTTATTGCTACAATCGGATTAGCTATACATTGGAGGCCTTCTGAAGCGTGAATATTGTTTTGGGTTGTTTAGTTTAGGTATTTGACAATACCAATTAAGTTAATAGTAAATTTAGTTTCTAAAACCAGCTTAAATCCATCTACGCTAAATGTACGAAATGCAGTACTGAAAATACGTCTGTTACTTTTGATTATTGTATAATTTAGTATTAAATTTTATAACTACAATTTTTATACATCGTCTGTGAAAATGTATACTATCTTCGTATGGAAACTGTTTTCTTTTAATCACTTTTAGGTATAACTTTTATTAAGGGTGGCCTGAAAGGTGGCACTAAAAATATATTTTTTTTAATAGTTATATTTTTTTTATCATCCAAAATATAAAATAACCAAAAATATCCAATATTGTGCGATTTTCGTAGTTTTAGATATTTTTTTGATAACTACGTGTTAAAAAATATGAAAAATTGCAATAATATTGTGCGATCTGAATACTTTTATTAGTGAACAAGTTAATTTTTTAAACTTATTTGCGGTCACATCACAACCGATAGCAAAACAAAACTACAGTAGTTATCATTAATAAAAATAAAATGTTACTTAAAAGAACATAGAGACAAAATCCCCGGTTCACTTATTCAAAGTGAATGAAAGGACAACGATAAACATCATATGAAACTAGGCAATTTATCGCGACCCAAATGTGTTTGTAATAGACAGGCGCAATATTAGCAATTTCGTAGTGTTTTCTTGTAAATAACGTAGTGTAAATGTAGTCAGTATCTTTTATTATAATACCGAATCTTTTGTCCTAATTGGCTATGATGATGCCTTGTCATCATCACCGGACTTAAGGGAAGCGGATGCCTCTCTGTATCCTAACTGACTACGATGATGGCTTGGAGTAGCCTCGTCATCATCACCGGACTTGCGGGGAGCGGATGGCTCTCACCCCTATACTACCGAATATACATAGTATTATGACCAGCGAGAGATCACACAAATTTTGCCCGACCCCGGACTCGAACCGGGTACCTCTGGGTCCTTACGCAGCGCTTGCGACCAATAGACCAACGAGGAAGTTAAGTCTAGTACCTAAAGAAGAAGATACCTAAGAAATTCTTCTAGTTCCTAATCGTATAAGTTGGAACAACGAGGGGACGCGGACGGTCGCACCTCGACGGCGGCCACGGCTGTTGTTGCGTCCTGGCACGCGCACCAGGTACGCTGCTAATGCACCTACCACTCGCGCTATACGCCTCATAGGTGATATGCTCGTACATAATTTTAATATTGACCTATTTGCCGACAACTTTGGCCAACTTTGTGCCAAAGCTCTAGAATTTATAAATAAAATGTAATTTTCTGACCTATAATTTTTTTATAATTTTCTGACTAATAATTTTGTAATTTTCTGACTTATAATTTTGTATTTTTTATATTTTAATACATAATAATATTGACTAGACATGGGTATAAATAATATTATTGTAATTCTAATTATTGAAGTTGTATTGTATTTGTATTATGTATTGTATACAATAATTACTTAATGTGTTCATTTAGATTGTAAGCGTGTTGGACATTCTGTAAGCTTGCAATGAGTTTGTGTCAAATAAATAAATAAATAAATAAATAAAGGGCGTAGCTTAATCTTTAACCGACCACGCTATAAGATACTTATGTTTTTGCCAAAAAACAACTTCACATGTACGAGAGACTTTATCTCACTCATGTTACTAATATTTCTTGGTACTATGTCTTCACTAATGGTCTCGAGAGGGACATCTCACTTTTTCTTATATATTTTTTTATTGCTTACTATCTTCATGTACTCACGTAAACATGTGAGTTTTCTGAATTGGGTGGTTAGTTAAATAGAAGCATAATATACGAAAACAGTTTATAACAAGGGAAGTACTACTTATTACGTACTAGCTGTGCCCGCGTCTCCGTTCGCGTACATTTCGATTTTTACAATTAGGTTTGTATGGGGGCCACGACTTATCATAACTGGAGCTAGAATTTAAATAGCCTATCCTGTGTCCCAGATGTCTATGTGTTTTTATACCAAATTTCATCAAATTCGGATAATTGGTTTAAGAGTTATGGAGGAACATACATACATACACACATACAGAAAAATATTCTACAAATCGTGAAATTAGTATCATTATCATATTATTATATTGAGCCTATAAACACAATATCTCTGAAAACAAACTAACTTACTCCATGACTTACCCTTACAGATTTATTATTAGTATAGATGATAAGTTATGGTACTTATGTGTAAAAATTATTGTTTTGTTTTCCCAAACATACAATTTTTATTCGCCCTAAATGTGGATACATTGTTATAAAATATTCAATACTCTAAATTTACGAGTAGAGTGGTATTACGATTGGCAGTTAGGATCAACAATTGTTTTAAGCTTTTTGTGAAACATATTTTCATTTTTAGTACAAAAAAGAAAAACTTAAGCATACAAATTCTATTAAAATTTCATTTGTTACTCGTTAAATAGTTTGATTCCATAAATTGCAGTGTATTAGCATTTCGGTTATTAAAGAAGTTTGCTTAAGGATAATTATTACGAGTAGGAATGTACTTACATTTTCGATAAATTCAGGATTTTCAGTGTAGCCATATCCGATGAAGATCATAGAGTGAAGACCAAGGATCATCACCATAGTGTAGACTCTATGGGCAGAAAAAAAATAAACATCATACACAACATCTCATACATTGTTCCGATTCCGAAGTAACTTGCTTAAACACTGATATAACGGAAATCAGAATCAACCAACTCTAATATACACAAATATACTTATACTTAAGTATATAGATAACACACTCATACACGGAACAAACAAATATGTTCAGCACACAAATATTTGTCCCAAATGGGACATGAACCCACGATTCTTGGTGCAAGAGACAAGAGCTTTATCCAATGTGTCACTAAGCCAGTCGAATCAAACGCGGTACTATTTAATCTAATCAAACTAATTGCATGTTATTTGTAGGATAGAGGCCTGCTGAAGGCTTTCAGGGTAAGTGCGACAGGCTCAATATAGTCCATTGTGCCTGTCAACCTCATATTTGGATCTCACTACCGCTTACCATCAGGTAGAGTGAGGTCATTCAGTAAGCCTAATATAAAAAAAGGATTCTCACCTCAAAGCTTGGAAGCATTTGAAGATGCCTCCATCGGCACTGCCGCCGTGTTTTAATGCCTTCCAGTTCTTCTGAATGCAGAATGCCAACATGTATTTGTTGTCTGTTAAACAAAAAAAAATATACTTCACAAAATGTTTAATAACAAGGAGTAGATATTATGGCTTGAAATCCTTGCACCATAAGGGTTAAATAGGCTATAGCTATGTTAGTAATTAAATCAGAAGTATGAGTTGAACTTGCGTACGAAGAGTTCCGTACCACTATATGTTTTTCCATAAATTGCTTACGTTTCTTATTTGTATTAGAGCCCATTTTAAATATTATATTTAAAAGATTAGTTGTTCTTGCGGTAACAGAAAAAATAATTTGTGAACATATATTAACTGTCTAGCTATCACAATTAATTCTTGAGATACCACATAATGGCGGACAAACGGACACACAGGCAACGAAGTGTAAGTAATAAGTTCCCGATTTGACCCAACAGAACACTAAGTTACTTACTTACGTAGGATCGATCTCCATATATTAAATAACTACTTTCGAGGGCTACCCTCTTTCTACGGCAGTTGGGTAAGGAATGAATAAATCATACCTGTTCCCTTCTCTCCAGGCCAAAGGAAATAGTAAGCGGAACATCCAATGTTGACCAGCAAGAGAAGCAGAAGGATGGCTCCAACCACGTAGTCCAAGACATCGGGGGCTATGTAGTCGTTTTGGGTCTTGCAGTATCGTACCGACAGTTTTTTCACCTTCAGGAAAAAGGAGGAATTTGTTTTAATAATAATATCTAGGTAAAAACACAGAGCTACCTAAATTAGAATAAAAAATAACTTTAAAAGGCAGAATGGCGGCGACGTGGTCCACAACCCGTCACGTCACGTTTCTCACAGAGGTGAAAAGTGGATCGCTGGAAGTGATCTCTGCCTACCCCTCTGGGAAAAAGGCGTGATTTTATGTATGTATGTATGTAACTTTAAAATATGGGTAAAAACTGAACTGGGGGCTTAGACAAAGTAGCAATATCGAAACGATAACGAAGTTCGAAAATAACAATATGTATAGGATTGACCACGTGATTTATCGCGTCTAATGTCAATCCCAACATTTTATTCTTATCGAACTCCGTTATCGTTTCGATATTGTTACTTTGTCTACGGCGCCAGACATAATCATTTGTCGATTATTAATATTTGTTTCCATTTTACGCTTAAAATTATTTCAGATTACAAAATGGGTTTTCTTCGAGATCATAGGCGAATAGCCAGCACTAAAATATGGTAAAAGACATTTATTCTCAAAAAAGACAATTCAATCACTTACATAAGAAAATATTTAAGATACAGCACTATTTATACATCGTTCGAACATTTTGAAGTTCGAAAATCAAACAGAAAATATGTATATATGTATAAATACATGATGACGAAATTTTTTGTTTTACTCTTTGTAAACATCTTTAAATTTTGTTTTGCTTCAGATTAAAATAAATGTGTACGATATTTCTTTTCATGTAGTACCTGTAATCCATATTCGTTGTATATACTGGTGTTGTAACATTCATGTAAGGCCAGCCTCGTCTCTTCCGAAACATTCAAATGGGTCAAATTCAACCCACATTTATGGTTACCGCAAACTCCCCTATGAAGTTTACTATGCTCGTAGTTTTTGTATGATAACGAAGAGAAGTTCTGAAAATAAAAATTTCATTTAGTATTCAATCGTTACACACAGACAGTTTGATATATTTGGTACACACGGTCATCTGTAGCGCTACAATTTAAAAGTGACAGACTCGACATCGCCTATGTAAATATGTCTACGAAAAACTTGTACAGCGCCCTTAGCGGATACGATAAGAAGTAAAATCGGTAGTATGAAAAAAAAACATTTCAAGTAAGTTTTCAATAGCTAACTCACAGCACCGCTACTGACCCCAAACTAAGCAAAGATTTTACTGTGGGTGTCAGAGACTCGTATACATACATAGATATTTATAAATACATAAATACATTACATAAATACGTTCAAGGAAAAATCATAAATTTTGAATATTTGTCCCGAGTGGGTATCGAACTCACAACTTAGAGCCAGGTTCAGTAGCCACAGATCCACCGAGACAGTTTTTGTAACGTATGCAAGTTTCATACTTCAAATCAAGTGATATATAAATAAAATAAATAAATAAATATTACACAACATCACATGCATTGATCTGATTCCGTGGTAAGTAGCTTAAGCACTTGTGTTACAGATCGCCGTCCCCGGCGAATAAAATGGTAATCGCAAAAAGACAACTTTTCAGGAAAAATAAAAAACATGTTTTGGCACATAAAAAAAAAATTAGATATGCTACAAACTTGAGTGACCACTCAAATGAAAGTTAATTTTTGTACCTTTTAAGATGTGTAAATAAATTATTTTTGAAATTTATATATAATGAAATATAACATAAAATTAATAATAGTATCAATAAATTAAAGATACTTTTTACTAATACACTATTACCATTTTATTCGCGGTTTTTCTCATACAATTATGAATATTGTAATCGAAGATCGCAATATTATTCGCATGAATAGTTTGTTGTAAGTAATGAAAATAATGATCGATTACCATTGTATTCTGGTTTCTCATTAAAGGGATGTTGTATGGTTATTCACTTTGTACTTTTATTTGGAGATTTAGAAATAAAACACGGCTCATGAAAACTCAGGTTACCTAGTTTATTAAAGTAATGTCAGCGTTCCCACATGAGATTATTGATTAAAAAGATCTTCCTGGCGCTCATTCATTTCAGCTCTCTCAATCTCAATAGCTCCTCAATTTGCTAGCTGATAGTGCCAAATATAACAATTACCCTTGCGCCGAGTAGAATCAAACGCGGTGAAGTTATAGATTGGATACTTTCTCTTGTAATGAAATATCCCGACCTGAGACTGCGGAATACTCACCCTACACCTCTTAGTCCGAGCCACCAGCGCCTGCATTGTATGTGGATGGCAGCGCTGTCCAGCACGTGTCGTGAAAGGGGAAGGAGGGACTGGCTGGAATAGCCCTTGCTGGAATAGCTCTTCAGAGCATTCTCCATTAGAGAGACGGTAGAGAATACTTAGACTTGCAATGTTTCTACGTAGTTGTAGTGGTTCTAGGGTTTCGGACACCTCTACATCACCGACAATGCGGATAGCACGTCGCTGCAACCTATCGAGGTCGTCGAGCAAGTATTTTGCGAAGCCATCCCAGAGGTGAGAGCAATATTCCGCACATAGGTGAACTTGTGCCTTACAAATAAGGCAGAGCTGCACCGGTGAGAAAAATCGCCGCACTCTGTTCAGGATCCCCAGTTTGGGAGGCTGTTCTAATGACGCTCTCGATGTAATCCAGCTGGTTCAGGTCACGGCGAACATCTAAGCCAAGGATGCTAACTAAGGCTATCCTGTATTGGTAAAGGGGTGCTCTGAAGAGTAGGATGGGAAAGGAAAGGAGACACTTTACTAGAAAAAACACACACCTGTGTCTTCTTGGCATTGAACTCGACAAGATTGCATGAGCCCCATTCGGTAATGCGGTCCAAGACCCCGCCAAGCTCGGCGATTATAAGGTTCCTCTTTCCCTCGGTTTCGGTCTGCTTTACCCCAGGTCTTCCGAAATAACGTGCGTGGACAGTGCTGTCATCTGCATAGCAATGAATGTTGCCTAGTGACAACATGTCATTGATATGCAGCAGAAACAATGTCGGCGACAAACGGAACCTTGAGGTACACCGGAATTTATAGGATGGAAACAAGAAGTACGTCCGTCACAAAGGACACGAATCCTGCGCCGCTCCAAAAATCTCGCAATCCATTCGCATTAGCGAGGTGGCAGAGAGAAGGAGCTTGGAGAGAAATGAACGAATACACGGTCAAACGCTTTAGCGATATCAAGGCTAACTGCCATACATTCACCATGCTTATCCATGGCCTCCCCCCAGAGGAGGTAGCGAAACGTACGCTAGAAGATCACCCGTGGACCGTTTTGGTCTAAAAACCGTATTGACGATCATGCAGCAGCGAGTAATCCTCTAGGTAGCGGATGAGCTGGGCGTTAATAATCCGCTCAAACACCTTACCCAGTACTGAGGTTATAGCTATGGGTCGGTAGTTGGCAGGATCGGATCTGTTCCCTTTTTTGGGAACAGGCTAAACATTCGCCTCCTTCCAAGCCCAGGGCACGATGCCCGAGGTATTTGAGAGGCGGTACAGGCGTGTGAGTACTGTAGACAACGCCGCTGCGCAAATTTGAAGTACTTACGCTGGTATACCGCCTGGGCCACTAGATTTCCTTTCAAGCTTTCAAGTGCCTTCAACTCAGTACGTACATCAGATTGCCTGATACGGATCTCAGGCATATAAGCACCGCAATCTGTAATTTTAGGTCTGTGGGTGTGCTCTACCGTCATAAATGCAGGAATTGGCCGCAAAAAGATTGGCAAGCAGATCTGACTCCTCCTGCGGCTGATGATCCTGGAACCGTCAGGATATTTCAGAGGGGGCAACGAAGGCAGACAGAAGTTGGATTGCAAATGTTTAGTTTAGCTACCCGAGGGATGCGTAATAAGGTCCTGGCCAACACGTGCAACTCGCTGGGCATCTGTTCTGTTGTAGGCCCTTTTGGTGGCCGTGGGTGGTTGCGGTACGCTGTCCGTTTCAGTTCAATGGCTGCGCCGCACTCACGACTGAACCAGAGATCATTTTTGCGACCGCTGGTAACATCAGTAAATGGAATGTAATATTCCACACTTACTCCGTACTGATCTCATCCGCAATAGCCTCTGCACACTCCGTGGAATCACTTCCTCCAAAGCAGGTCTGACCCCGAGGGATGGATGCGAAGTATATTCACGCATACCATCCCAATCTACCGACGAGTAGCGCCACAGTCTCCGCGTCACCTCCACGGGTTTTGGGGGAAGTGCATGGCACTGTTGCATCCACCAGGCAATGGCCGGACCCCAGCGGGGCACAAACCGACACTAGGTACCCGGATGGGTGGCTCGTCAACAGAAGAAATTCAATACACTGAAGAATAATGATCGATTAGCCGCAAGCGCTCGGCATGTTCTTTCGCGAATAAAATGGTAATTGCTGTTGGAATGTTCTATGAAATTAATATTTTCGGGAAAATTGTTGCATTGGCTGTTAGTTAAAAAATTATGTAGTGAAGATTTTACTATTATGTTGTTGTAATGTTTTTAGTGTAATTATGAAAATGATAAAAAACATGAAAACTATTGTAATTACTCTCTAACTTTTTTTGTTAAGGAGATAAAATTCTACAAAAAATTTATGTTATGTATTGCAACTTGTATATGCTAAAACATCAATAATCGGAAAAACATGACAATCGCCATTATCATTTTATTCGCCGGGGACGGCGATATATCAAAATCAGCAGTGTTTGTTCAATGTTCAAAATATATTTTATAACATACCCAGACACGGAACAAACACCGATGTTCGTCACAACAATATTTGTCCCGGGTGGGAATCGAACCCGCGACTCTTGGTACCGTAGGTAGAGAACCCGGACTAACCACTGTCCCACCGACCCAGTCAAGATAGTGATATTATGTTCGAAATATACTAATATACTAATATTATAAAGCTGAAGAGTTTGTTTGTTTGTTTGAACGCGCTAATCTCAGGAACTACTGGTTCGATTTGAAAAAATCTTTTTGCGTTGTATAGACCATTTATCGAGGAAGGCTTTAGGCTATATAACATCACGCTGCGACCAATAGGAGCAAAGACACAATGGAAAATGTGTAAAAAACGGGGGAAACGCGAACGAAGTCGCTGGCACAGCTAGTGGCTAATATTTTTTTGTGTCAACCCAAAAATTTAGTTATTCACTTTTCATGAACATTGACATGACATGTCAAATCAATTATAGCCAGTAAATAACCTATTAGGTCTCAACCTAACGTGGCCTTAAATAGAACAAAAAATATGTATAAGTATACATATATTAACATTCATTAGGATATGAACGAGTAAACATATACTAATACCTAGTTTTAAATATTAAGATTAAATTATATGGTGAGACACGTAGGTAAAAAGCATTATTTAGGCAAGAGTATTATACTTATCCCTATTGTATATAAGTAGGGATCATAACCCTACCTTTGCCTACTTGTTTGTTCCAATATAGGCATTTATTTATAGATTTATAGTTTGGCTCCAAATATTATAGTAAATAATATATAATACTGTTACCTATAATTTCGAAGACATTGCGAATAAGGTAGCAGGTAAGTTTTGTGATTGACTTTAGTTTATTTTGATTTAAATTAAAAAATCAAAGTCGAATCGAGAACTTGATAATAATAAATTGGACAAAACAAAATAAAGAAAATATAGACTAATACAGTATTATGTTGTTTGTGTCCTTACCTATTTATGCTACCTACACAGTTAGTCATTGTTATCTATTTTTATAATCTGTGGTACTGTGTTTTTTTTTGTCTACGGTCTGTTTATTGTTATTTATTTCTTATTAAGATAAAAATATCGTTTACTGACATAAAATTAAAACAGTTGAAGATCGTGTATTAGCTATTCACAGTCACAGGTAACAAAAACTTAACAATGATTATTTTACACTTAATCATATTATATTAAAATTGGAATTAGTAACATTCATTGTTTCACTAAAATCATTAAGATATTTCTTTTTCTAGTTTAAATATGTATAAGTAGTAAAAATATGGTCTTCGCATAATGTTTATAATTAACGTTGGAAACTGTTTTTGCAGAAGAAATTTTTAAGTTAAAACTATAAGTAATACTAAAGCTTTATATTTTGAATAAAAAAAATAAAATAAAAGTTCTGAATCTAACCTTGATGTATTGGTAGAGTGGAGTATCATCTTCTAGCAGAACCAAGTCCGCTATGCAGTACACTGCTTCCGGTTCCCTCATACATTTGTCGTAGTCATCCAATTGGGTCAGAGGTGGCATGGAGTAATAGGTGAACTCTGGAGATGATGTCGCGGTAGCATCTAGAAAGAAGAACAATTGGTTGATGAAGAAATCCAAAAAAATAATAAAAAAAAAGGTTTAAAAATACTTTTTTTGTTAAAATTGCGTTATTGTTTGCACGTTCAGTAATTATAGATACCCAGGTCATTTAAAGTTTGGCGATTTTTGTAATTGACTGTAACCATGTAATTTTTGTGAATAAATGACTTAAAAAGAAAAAGCTTAGAGACAAACTTATCTATTTGCAGCATGAATGAGTTAATTTCATTTAATTTCGAACATTTCCGATTAATTACTTAGTAGAGTAGTTTGTATATTACCTCGTATGTTTTTTTTTGCATACACAGTAATATACCGACCTAGCCTTTTTAAGTCGGTCAAAATAGGATTAAACTCTACTATGTAAAAATGCCTTAATGAAAATACAAGTCATTTGGTAAAACAGAAATGGTGTTATCCGACTTTGCTTTAAGAGAGTTCCTAATTTTGACGATAACATAGATTCTTCCTTTCCCTCACAAGTCTGATGATTTTTTTTTCTTAAAACTGGCTACAATAATGGCTTGGAGTAACCTCATCATCATCATCGGACTTACGGAGGAGCGGATGTTACTCACAAAAATCCGGTGATGATGACAAGGGTTATCTCAAGCTATCATCGTACGTCAGGAAAAAATATATACCTAGACTCATATATAAGTAGTTTGTTAGCCTTGTAGGTTGCTTAAAAGCTAATGGAACATTGGTTAAACGGATGCCATAAATTGAAAAGCACACCAACTCTACAGTATGAGCTTACAACATATAATGTGTATCGAGCAAACATTATCTCAAGCGAGTATACAGCTTAAACTTACAGCAAATATTTGCAACAAAATACATTTGTACATATTGCTGTTCGACTCAACTGCAAATAACTTTTACTTCTTTCAAAGTCACTTTGTCTAATTGAACCGAGAGAATTTAAGGGTAAGTTTTAAACTTTCGAGATTTAAAAACTATGTTGTTCTTACTAAGTTTGCGCGAAGTTCGTAAAAGATAAAAAATATCGGTGAAATACTTACACAATGTTCTTATATAATTGTAAAACAAATGGAGCAAATCTTTTGCTTTTTTAGTTCATTTGCGTTTTCATGTCCATAATGTATATGGGCTGATGATGATATTTTATTAGAAATCACCAAAATTTCGGTAATTGTAATTGTGTATAACAATGTAATGTATTTATCCAATGATTCGCAAATATCAGGTGCAGACCAAAATAAATTCTCCCTAAATATTGGTCTTTATGGGTCTACACGCGATATTAGAAGTAGCAAATACATAGCTACTTACTGCCCGACGTTACGACTGGGTTACATCATCTAAGCCCGCGTTATGTTATTTGATACTCCTAATATTACGTGTAGCCATAAAGAATAATGTTTAGTGTAATGGAACGCAAAAGTCTAAAACCTTAAGTACCTATTACACCCCATAAAAAGCGTCGATGGCCGAATGGTTAAGATCGTTGCTTGCCATGCGAGAGGTCGCCAGTTCAAACCCCACCAGGTACCAATGTGTTTTTCAAATTTGAAATTCATATGTACCATCATTCGACGCTTTAACGGTGAAGGAAAACATCGTGAGGAAACCAGCACACCTGAGAGATTTTTCAACGATGTGTGAAGCCATGTCAGAGGCCTACGGGCGGTTCAAACTCTGACACCAGGTTGTTCATCAACCATACGATAAGAAGAGGAAGAAGATGACCCCATATTTATTTTAAATCCCCAGAATTTTGGCCATTGTAAATGTGTGTAACAATGTATTCTATTTTATGCAACGATTCGCAAATACAGGTGCAGACCAAAATATATTCTCGCCCGTACGATGTTAGCATGACGATCGCTTCGCAACATCCTCTTGTGTAATGATAGTTTACCACATTTTCTTTTGCGCGTTTCCTTCCATAAATCGTCGTTAATGTTTTTCTTTTGGTTGATTACCAATTCTACAATGTATAAAGGTTGAATAAGGCCTTATCGTGTGGGGTGGGCCCGTGCCCCAGCAGTGGGGACGAATAGCGGCTGATGATAGAGGTTGATAGGTATTCTTTATAGTATTAAGAACTAAATGTGTAGCGGGTATTACAAATATACTTATCAGAGTATGAAATGCGATGGCAAAAAAGAGAAGCAACGTTGAGTTTTAATATAGACATGCAATTTAGTGAAATTTTAGTATAATTATGGTAAATTTTCGAAAAAGTTAGGGTATTTTGAAAATTCTTAGTAATCTATAATCTCTATCATATTCTAATCTCTATCTAATGATTCCGAGTTCCTGCAGAGACAAACCAAAATCAAGGTAATGGCGGATTTGTTTAACCAGTATCATCCGACTGCTGGGCAAAGGCCTCCTCCAAAACTGACCATAGCTCTCTATCAAAGGAGGACTTGCCAGCTTGATACATTTCTTCAACCACTGTCCATCGTCATACCATCTTTTCTTTAAACATTAACATGGAATCCATGCAGTATACATCGCTTTATTATAAAACATATCATGTTACAAGAAAGTTACTATTAATCAATAGACATAAATTTTGCCCCTTAGAGAGGGTCAATGACACCGATCAGTTTGTTGTTAACAAAAACACATAGAGCACAAGTACCTTTTAAGGGAAGACCACTTTTAAGCAGAAAACCCGCAGATTCGTATCACGTATACATAAGGCTACGGTCACATCAAGAGCAATGTCAATGCCTTAGCATATCGACAAATATGGCGTTTTAGTATTAATCTGAGTGGGTATATTTAAAAATGACAAAGTCACTTTATAAAAATCTATGGTGTGGGTCTTGGAAGGTGGTATACCCAGTGTACCCCTTACCATTTTTGGATAACTTTGTGATGTTTTTCTGACTATTTTTTTATAGTTTTGTTTTGCTGTTTTATTAATGATGCTTTATAAGAATGTTGTAGAGGAGAACCTATAATAATCAAATTTGGATACTGATGATAAATATAAGCACTATCGACCGCCAACGACTTCGTCCGCGTGGAAATTGTTTTGGCAACAATAAATTATTTAAATTGCCTATAATAAACCTTGTAAATTTAGCTATCTTTAAGTGAATGTACCGTCATAATTGATCCATCCGTTTCGGTGATGAGCGGGAACAAACAGACAGACAATGTTTTTTTCTAATAGTAGGTATTTTTGTTATTGATATTTGATAATGATCCCTACCCATTTAATGAAAACTGAATATTTTGATATTTAAACATACACTGCAATAAGTAATATAGATCTTTTTTTTCTAAGTTTTTTTCCTTATGACGTATGTATGTCCTTATGCATAATATACGCCATCTGATTACACTCTAGTCTGGAAAGACTAATGAGTAATTTATTTTTAACTTAAACTGCTAATATAATTGTTTGTGTAAGAATGTGTCCATTAGCACTTTTCTTATTGTCTCTATCAAGGGGAGGACACTTTGTTCTTGTATTCATATTGAGTGGCACTTCACTTTTAGTCACTAATTTACTAACTCAAAAGGTTTGGTCCTTTTGAGTCTCTTCACTGAAATGTTTTTTTCTAAGTGAAAAATAAACTTTCTAACAAAGGCAATCGTGTATAATATTACAACTAAAATAAGCAACACGTATGTCTAATGAAAACTATATCAATAGTATTGACATTGGCACCAATATGTGTAGGTATATGTACTTCTAAGGTCGACACGAGGCCCTTCATACCTTTTCACAAATTAATTAGGTTCGTATTTAATAGCCCTTCTTGCTTGTTTCCGCTAATACAAAGTTGAAATAATAAAAGTTGCCAAACTGTATGGTGTAATCTCCCAAGGTCGAAATGAGCCATGACACCGATACTTGGATGATTGCTGTCTTAAAATTAATTTTGTAGCATTTCAAAACGTCTTCAATGCTTTTGAAGATGAATATTGAAGTACTAAGTAGTAAAAAGCGTTGATGGTCGAGTGGTTGAGGTCGTTGCTTGCCATACGAGAGGTCGCCAGTTCAAACCCCGCAACATACCACTGTGTACGATTATTCGATGCTTCAATGGCAAAGGAAAACATCGACAGGAAACCAGCACACCCACTAAGAAATTGTTAGGTTTTGTAGTCAACCCACCCGCACTTGGCCAGCGTGGTTGACTAAGGGTAGTTTGGGGTAGCGTTTGCCCCAGCAGTCGGGACGTATGGGCTGATGATGATGATGGGTGAAGTACTGTTTCTATGTACATAATATAGGGACGACATCATAATTACGAACGTGTTTGTTTGTCAACAAAACATCAAAGTGTAGTTGTGACGTTTTGTCGTTGCGTCTAAAAGCCCGATTCGATAACATTACAAAAGTTAATGTTTCTTGCGGTATCGCTTATACATTAACCGTAGTCATAATAAGTCTCTCACAACATCATATACATCGATCTGATCCCGTAAGTAGCTTAAGCACTTGTGTTACGGATATCAGAAACGACAATGGATACAGAAGTAAACTTAAATATATAAATAACACACCCAGACACGAAACAAACATTGATGTTTATCACACAAATATTTGTCCTGATTAGGAATCGAACCCACGACTCACTGCCTCTTGTTACCGCCAGCCAGGGTCACTAACCACTGTTCCATTGCCGGTCTCAGTAATAGTACGACAGTGATGGCATATTATCAACAATGGCGATCATCGTTCTTCAAACACTTTGGGGGTTAAGTGATTATGAATTACGTTCAATAAGTCGAAGTTTACACACCGCATTAGTGGTTTTGTGGTTAAGTTAGCGTTGGTCTTTTAGAATTATATAATTCATTCATTGTACGTTGGTGAACGGTATACGGGTAAGCGACCCCGGCTCCTCGAGCTACTATCGACTCAGTCCAAATCATCCGAGGCAATAGTATGCTTACTCCCCTTTTCCTTCCCCCGTCATATATCCTTGCTACTCGTGGGAACGCAATGACCTTGTTAAAACAATGCACAAGGCAGAATGGCGGCGACGTGGTCCACAACCCGTCACGTCACGTTTTCCACAGAGGTGAAAAGTGGATCGCTGGAAGTGATCTCTGCCTACCCCTCTGGGAAAAAGGCGTGATAGTATGTATGTATGTATGTATGTATGCATTCGTTGTATTTAAACGAAATAGCTTGAAATTGAGCCGCCATTGATGATCGAAGCGATTAAAACTGCACTGAATGACTCTAGCAAAATTATGTTCTTAAACCAATTTTAATATAAAAATTTGACACTCAAATCTTTTTACACCCGTATAACCGTAAATATGAACGAACAAATAGTGCAAAATATATTGGCGTACAGTTATTTGTCTTATTAAATTTATCCTATGTTATTGTCACATCTTTATTAAGATTAGCCGTGACCTTACATTTATGTCTCTATTCCTCTATTTCTAAATAATATTTGACGTATAAACATTACGTTAATTAATAATCTTTGATTCGGTCTTAAAGTATAATTATTACTAAAACATTTAAGACCTAAAACACAAATAAGCACAGCCTCATCTTCATTGACATTAACCATGACCTTACAGTTATGTCTCTATTTCTGCATGTACATAATTTTATACATCTTACTTACGTAATACAGCCTCAGATTCGGTACATAAGTATAATTATTACTAAAGCATTTAAGGCCTAAAAGGCAAACAAGACTGTGTCGATAAAGCGACCGGTTAGTTGCGAAATTTCGCTTGCTCAAACCGTAGAATGTGGATGGTTGCAAATCTTTAGCAGAGACCGGTGTAAGGTGGCTATTTGATAAGTGTTTATAGATTCCCATGAAGCGAAGTTGGATGGTTTATTTTGTTGTTTTTATGGTTGTAGATTAATGTCTAAAGTAAATGTATGACTTCAAAGTGACAATCTCTTTTCCTTAAACATGAAATCACGCGTCGAGCGGTGGACTGATTTTTTTGTTGTGTTTTTAATTTGTGAGTAGTTTCTTATGAAATAAAAATAAATAATCTACCGAAACCGATAGTGTAGTGGGTTCCGGTGACTTAAAATAATAAAAAAAGTTGTCAGTGTATGGTCACTAGTTCAGTAAAAGAGACTACTAAGTCTCTTACTAAGAGACTACTAAGTCTACTACTAAGTAGGATACCGTAAATAGTGAAATATGCAAAGATAGATTAATCACTTTTGGTAGAGAGTAGGTACCTATGGGTAAAATATGGGAAAAAAAATATCTGTCTAAAGTGTGGGTAGCTGAATTGGTTAAAGCGTGGGCGCGATGATGTTATTATTTTTTTTTACCCATAGTAGGAAAATTTTATATAAAATCTTAATAAAGCTAAGAGTTAGAACAAGCTTTCATACGAACTATACATTAATTAATACTTGAACTGAACCTTTACCTACACTTTCATAATAAACTATGTCTGAACGGGTAAAATGATACTTGGATATCGTATTGTTACCATCTTCGTCGCGAAATGAAATGAAATAATTTATTCTGCAAATAGATTTCATGAAATACATTTTAACTATACTATGATGACGGCTTGGAGTAAGTAGCCTAGTCATCATCACTGGACTCTGCGTTGGCTTTCATACCTTATTTAGGTAAGCCTCGTAGTTCTCCCGTTGTATGATAGAACTGAAACCAAACCGTTACATAACATAGAAGTTATGGTATATTTGGTTTGGTTTGGTATTACCCTAGCCGGTAATACTACCATAACATAACCCTGTGTGAAGCAATTCACGTAGCACACTTCCCAATAATAATACATATATACAACTAAATAAAATTAAAGTGACTGTTTGTAATACATCATCATCATCAGCCCATATACATCCCCACTGCTGGGGCACGGGCCTACCCTAAACTAGAGTGATAAGGCCTTAGTCGACCACGCTGGTTAAGTGCGGGTTGGTCGACTACACAACCTTAGAATTTCTTCTTAGATCTGCAGGTTTCCTATATTTGTAATACAGTGAAACTTGATTAAGTGAGAGCTGGATAAGTGAGAAACCTCCATATAGTATTCAATATGAGGTCCCAACACTTTGGCATTGCATTACCTCTGTTAGTGAGACGAAGCATGTATTTACATAACGACGAATGAATATGATTCTATATCAAGTACCAATAACAAAAACACCATTTAAAACATTTTTGTCTATCTGTCTGAGTGTTTATTCCCGCTTATCTCCGAAACGGCTGGACCAATTTTGACGCGACTTTCACTAATAAATAGCTAATTTTACAGGGTACATTATAAGCTGCTATAATAACTCATTGCTGACGAACGAAGTGCGATTTACCTTTCGACTGATAGCTAATTTTAGTCAAAGCCAAAATATTTATTTGCATTCAAGGATGTGACTAATTTAAGTTAAATTGCAGTTCCCAAAAAGGGTAACTAAGTATTAAATATCCTGTTCTATGCATATCAGGGCCTTCTTAGATCTCTAGGTACATACGCAATGTTTGATTCAAGTAAATATACTTTGAATTCAAACTGAAGAATTAAATAAAATGGAAAAAAATATAAATCTTGCATGCCTCAAAAAGATGCTTAATAGTTCTTAAAAGCTTTCCAATACAATCCATATTAAAAATTTATTGCTAAATAAATTTAATTTCGATCAGTATTGTAGTTTTAAGTCTTACAAAAAAATAATACTTATAATCATTAAAAGCATACATTCCACACATATAAAAAGAAATTATAAATAAGCAAATTTTACATTTACTTTTCCTCTAACATAACTGCTATATCAAAATTCCATTAAACACCATAAAATCTAAACGAACTTACCATCAACAGTGCCATTATCTCCGCAAACAAGCCCGAAACACAACACAAGTATGTACCACTTCATTATCAGCCCACTGTTGTGATCACTGTACTATCGCTGACTGACTCTACGCGGCTGCCGTAGTTGCAACTAGCGGGGGTATAAACAACTCGAAATGTGAATCGGGGGTCGGCAAGGCTGTTTGCTGATGATTGATTAATATGCATAAATAATCGCTATTCATGTATAGAAGATGCGTGAATGCATGTTTAGGCATTGAGATGTGTATGTGAGAGCTTTAATGATGATTGTGCTCTATATGTGGTTATGTATCTATCGTGTCAAGTTGTTTTGCCTATAAAAATATACATGCCTACTATGATTATATTACTAAAGGCAAACCGTTCTACCACGGGAAAACAACCACTCAAATTTCACGGTGTATTTACCCTTTTAAAGGTAAATACTTGTTATAGAACGGGTGTAACTAAGATGCTTTCATAATACAAAATTCCAGAAATTCATTCTATAGCTGGAATTATTTATTTAACTGGTTTACTACCTACGGTTCCGAGAGTCGTGGTTTCGATTCCCACCCAGGACAAAATATTTGTGTGACGAACATCGGTGTTTGTTCCGTGTCTGGATGTGTATTAAGGTGTGTGTGAATTTTTAAGTATATTTGTGTATCCACTGTTGATTCTGATATCTGTAACACAAGTGCTTAAGCTACTTACCACAGGATTAGATCAATGTATGTGATGTTGTGTAATACTTAATGTTTATTTATTTATTAAACCGCCCGTAGGCCTCTGACATGGCTTCACACACCGTTGAAAAATCTCTCAGGTGTGCTGGTTTCCTCACGATGTTTTCCTTCACCGTTAAAGCGTCAAATGATGGTACATATGAATTTCAAATTTGAAAAACACATTGGTCCCTGCGGGGTTTGAACTGGCGACCTCTCGCACGGCAATTACAGATACAAATATCCATAGATAATTCGTAGTAAGTTAACAAAAAAAACTTAAACGTAGATGTGTGATCATCGTATCACTTGGTACAAAAGTATAAAGCAAAGTCGCTTCTCGCGTCTGTCTTCTGTCCTGTATGAAATCTTTAAAACTACACAAAGGATTCTGATGCGGTTTTTCAATAGATAGAGGGATTTAAGAGGAAGGTTGCAAACAATTATCTCTCTCTCTCTCTGTGGTCGATCCTTCATGACTGAAGATCGCGGTCACCATTCTTCATCCAGCGGTCCGTTAGGCGTTTCCTCGAACTTGTGGGAGCGATCCGGCTTTAAGAATAAGAATAAGAATTTGTTTATTGCTCACATGAAAATTTTACATAATATGGCACAAATACAATAACGAAAAAAAACAAGTCATGAGCAAAAGGACGTGGCTCAGCTTGTGCTGACATAGGACAAAATCCTTGCCAGCGCTGATTTTCAGCCACTCCAATGTCAACAAGATGGTAGGTGTGACTGATGGATATGAGGGCTACTATACTAACAAAATTGAAAAAAGTGATTTAATTAGGAAAAACAAAACAAAAGGTAATTAAACTCTACTTAAACTCTAGCTGATCCGACTACCGTAATGGAGATCTCCCTCTTGATCGTTTGCCCTCCACATTTACACAGACGATAAGTTTCTCCAAGTTGTCATCCTGGCGCCGGACAATTATGGCCAAAGTAGCTAAGGATGCGTCGCCGGCATATTGTGGAAAAACAATTATGCGTTAGAGTAAAACCGGATCAATGTAAGATCCCACGTGGATACCGCATCTCGGCAAACGTAGTGTAGGACGCCCTGTGGCCAGGTGGTGTGACGATCTGCGCAGGACGGCTGGTAAGAGCTGGATGCGAGTGGCCGCGGAGAGAGAGAAGTGGCGTGCATTTAGAGAGGCCTATGTCCAGCAGTGGACAGGAATGAGCTGATGATGAATGTAAGATCTTTTAGGTTAGCTTTATGTTTAAAAGGTAAGCAGTAAAAGCAAATTGTATATATAATTAAAAGTGCCTATCTTGTTATTCTTTTGAGAGATTCACTCACCGAACTATGAGACTGAGGGACAGTGCACATGTGTTTGCGCGCACACTTGTGCACTATAAATATGTGCTGCGGAAATGAAACACAGCAGAGATCTTTATTGAGTTTTTCATGACTGAAATCGGTTGTGCCTCGGTAGATGAAATCGATGGGATATTATTATTATTATAACTTTAATTTCAATAATATTTTACTATGACATAGTTATATTTATTAATTAATGTGAGAAACTTTGTGTACTGTTGATTTGAAGACACTTTCATTTCGCTAAAACAGTCAACCATGACCTACTTATAAGATAGTAAACATTTTATCTCAAGGTTTTATTAACCAACCAAAATCACAACTAACAGCTTCTAATAATATAAGATTGGTTGAAAAAAACCGGCTAATAGTGAGTCGAAATCATGCATGGAGAGTTCCGTACCATATTATAATTTTGTAGAAAATATATAATAATACTGTCTTTCGGTTACCATACCATACCTAGACTTAGTTATTTGATGTTTATTATATAATAGTAAGTATTATATAGTATAGGGTATTATAATAATATAGTAGTTAACTGCCTCGTTGGTCTATTGATAACAAGTGCTGCGTTAGGACCGAGAGGCCCCCGTTCGAGTCCGGGGTAGAGCAAAATGAGTTTTTCTGTTAAGAAATTACTCAGCTTGGAGTCAGGAGTTGACGGTTGCACGCACATGCCTCGAAAAGCACGTTATGCCAGTGGTCCTGCCCCCGATCTCTCATCGGTCATGTCCGATTGCTGTCTAACCGACCTATGAGGGCAACGGAACAGACAGTGCACTTGTGCACTATAATATGTCCTGCGCAGTTGGTTGATCTCCATTGAGATCGGCCGCCATGGCCGAAATCGGTCGGACGCCTTATATTTAATCTAATAGTTAGTAGTCCATCTAACTAAGTATCATATTTTAACGTATATACAATCATAAAATCACGCCTTTTTCCCGGAATGGTAGGCAGAGATCACTTACTACCATTTGCTACGGTCCTGGCACACCGCTTTCGCTTCTTCCACATCCATTAACTTCTTCATGGATATTTTAAATAAGTAAATAAATAAAACAAAAACCATTTTGTTGTATGAGAGCCAATTTGTTTTTTTTTTCTGTTTCAATTTGTATTTTCGCTTCAATAGTGACAACTGAATTACACCATCTATGAATTAGCTGTCTTGATTTCATGGTTCAAGAAATATAACCTTACGAAAGACATAGAAGTTTTAGTAATAGTGACCCGTGCCGCTTTAACGCTTTATGTACCGAACCCTAAAAAGTTGACAAAACTGGTCTGATAATATGGACTAGGATTTCTAGACGAATTCACAGGTCACGGAGAGAATATCTTCATAAAGATAATGCGAAGAATCTTTTTACTTTAATTATCTGGGACTGGGACATTTCCACACACGGTCATCTTACTAAGCAGGGCTTGTACTATGGGCGTCAGAGACTGATGACATACTTAAATAAATATTCTGGATACGGAACAAACACCGATGTTCATCACACAAATATTTGTCCCGAGTGGGAATCGAACCCACGACTCTTTGAACCGCCAGGCAGGGTCTCTAAGATAACTAGAGGCTTAGTTCCTCTTTTCTGCCTAGTGTCATTAAGGCATGGTTCATCTTTTCCCTCCCTCCTATGATCCCGGGCTCTTCAGGCTTGAAACGGCATTTAAGCAGGCCTTCAGGGTGAGTGCGACAGGCTCAATATGATTGTACCTGTCGACCTCATATTTGGATCTCACTACCGCTTACCATCAGGTGGAGTGAGGACTTCCTGAAATATTTTTTATAAAAAAAATATTTAAAAAGTATTGTACGCAAATTTCGTACCTATACATGTGCTATTACTCGTAATTCAATTGATAATACTATACTGTAGCCTAATGGAAACCAATAAGACTATGAATGTATTTTTCGTAATTCGCAATGCGCAAGAGTGTTACGCATGATAGAACGAAGCGACAAGGCAATTGCTATGTTACAAAATGGAATCTTTGTTTTAAAAACATGTATACACATTTTTAGACTCTTGTATAACCTGTCAAATAATGTACCAGTGGTATTTTTTACCTTTAATGGTGTTTACTATTCTTGAATTACATTTTAAGTGAAACTCACAATTTTTTTTCACAATGCTTGAACGGAAAGAGATCATAAGGAAACCTGCATACCTACGCAGAAATTCTAAGGATATGCTATGTAGTCAATCAACCCGTACTCGGCCAGAGTAGTCGACTAAGGCGTTATCGCACTAGTTTAGGGTAGGCCCGTAACCCAGCAGTGGGGACGTATATGGGCTGATGATGATGGTACGGAACCATTCATGCGAAAGTCTGTCTCGCACTTGGCCGTTTTTTATTGATATCCGTAACTCAAGGGCCAATTATTACGGAATCAGATCAGCGAATATATGGTAATATGTGTAATATTGTAATTACATGTAACTGCTTGTTTATTTAGTTTTTAAAAATAAATAGTTGAATTTTCTTTCTTCTTATAAATAAAAATGCATTTCCGTTCGTTAGTCTGACTAAAACTCGATAACGCCCGGACCGATTTAGGTAATTTTGGTTTTAAAATGTTCGTCATAGTCCAGGGAAGGTTTATAGTATTGGCGGTTTGAAATTCGCTGGGACCACTAGTGAAATAATATAATAATTTTTATTTCTTTATATTATTTAATAACTTTACTTTCAAGTATATTAATATTCTTATCTCTTGTGTTATTGAACTAAAATGGGATAACAGATTATTATTCTTCTAATGTCTTGTTTACGTCAAAGTTTTTTAGGTTATGAATTTTAAAATATTTTTTCGTGATCATTTTGTCTATGTCAAATTTAAATAGGTTTGGCATGTCAATCATGCTAAAATTTATTTGCTGTTTAAAGTTTAACTTATGGAAATATTGAACTTATTTATTTTTGTAGCAAATAGATTATTACTTAAATGCTAATTCGTCTTAGAATCGTCATATTACTATGTTGTAACAAGCTACACTTGTAAAGTCGCCCAAATTTCGACAGTTACATAGCGATTTTGCAACAAATTATGATATCGCTATCTCATTCCGGAGTTTTGTATCTCTTTCTACTGTGGGCACTTTCTACTTGTCTCCCTCGTGACCTTCAAAGAAAACTGATGGTGATTGGTCCACGTTGTAAAGTTTTAGCGATTGGTTGTGTTGGTTTGATAGTATGGATGGAATAGGGTTATCTATTGTTTGCCCGAAAGATATATGCCATAATATTCATATGCCCGAATTTCATTTGCCATAATTTCATTTGCCCGAATGTTATGTTTGCCATAAAATACAAATGACATAATTTTAATTGCCCGAAAATCAGATTCCATAATGATTCGAATGCCATACGTATTGTTATCCATATTTTTAATTGCAATAATATTATGCAACAGAATTTTTAAGCGCCATACTCCTAACGCCAAATATTTGTCCTAAAAAGCGATTGGGTTTCTGGCACTTCGCCGGCCCCTGCCATACGCTCGCTTCGCTCGCTCGGCTCGTGCGTTGTCTTTCATGTTTCTAAGCTAACCTAACGTATTTTTTTATCATTCTTTTAGCCTATTTTACAAGCTTTTTCGGTGGGAAATGATGTAATGGCACGGAAACAACGTTTCTAACACGTAACTAATAAAGTAAACAATGAGTATGACATATATGGCGTTTGAAAATTCTGTTGCATAAATTATTGCAATTAAAATATGGATAACAATACGTATGGCATTCGAATCATTATGGAATCTGATATTCGGGCAGTTAAAATTATGTCACTTGTATTTTATGGCAAACATAACATTCGGGCAAATGAAATTATGGCAAATGAAATTCGGGCATTTGAATATTATGGCAAATGAAATTCGGGCAACTGAAATTATGGCAAGTGGGGGTATACCATGGAATAGTATATGAAAAGTGTCAAACTTTAGTACAGAACCTTTGAAATTTAGAAAAAGTCGGTCAATTGCGAGTCTGACTATTTCAGATAGAGTTTCGTACACACACACAAATTATGTCAGTATGTTTGTCAAAAAATAATTTTTTTTGCAGTCAATCAACAAATTCGAAATTATTGCTTTTTTTGTACAGACACACTTTCTTGTCAATTTTTCTATTTCTAAGCTATAAAAGTATCTCTTTGGTAATTATTATTTCGCAGTACGTATGATGTGACATATTGACTAAACACAATTATTTCTTTTATTCATACATTCTTACACAAAGATCAGAAAAATAAGTGATCCTAATATTATTTAATCCTCCTTTATATGAAATTGCGCTGATTCTTTTTGAATTACGGAATCCTTAATATCGCTTTCGCTTATGCTTTTAGACGCTAAGACTACGTAATCACTGTGGCCACCACCTGCCAAGTCCAAATTACTATCTTTCGTTGTACCATCCGTGTCAAGTTCTCAGTATACCTTTTAACGGGTTAATTATGTAAGTACATTAATAAATTGAATGAATACGAAATAATTTATTTCAGTTACTTAGGTATGTATTATATTACAAAGTGAGTTTTTCTATAATGAAATTACTCAGCCCGGAGTTAGGAAGTTGGCGGTTGAACGCCCGTGCCTCGGAAAGCACGTTAAGCCGGTGGTCCTGCGTCCGTCTCACCGAATTATGAGAGTAAGGGAATAGAGAGTGCACTTGTGTTTGCGCGCACACTTGTGCACTATAATGTGTCCTGTATGATCTCAATTGACATCGGGCGCCATAGCTGAAATCGATCGGACGCCTTATTTTTATAACGAATTCCCGATGGAATTTGACATATAATCAAACCGCTAGTAACAGTGCCAAAATATCGCAATAATTTGAAAGATGTATTAGTAATATCATAAGCTTTATAATAAATATTATGTATTAATTTCCTATACAACCTTGACATAACGGCCACTAAATTATATGTCATAGACCCAGCAAAAGATATAGTGGGTCAAAATTATACAAGTATTTAGCATATAGTTGCGATGTGTGTTGAAAGAAATATACATAACTATCATTGATTGCATATACTTTCCTGCCTCGTTGGTCTATTGGTACATACATACAAATATAAAATCACGCCTTTTTACCAGAGGCATAGAGATTGGTGGCAAAAGTAAATACCAGTCTTGAGTTTGAACCCTGTCATCATCATCAGCCTATATAGGTCCCCACTACTGGGGCACGGGCCTACCCTAAACTAGGGCAATTAGACCTTAGTCCACCACGCTGTCCAGTTCGGGTTGGTCAACTACACAAACTTATAATTTCTTCGCTTGCAGGTTTCTTCGTGATATTTTCCTTCACCGTTAAAGCGTCGAATAATCGAACATAAGAATTACAAAAACACAGTAGTTCGTGGCGGGGCTTGAACTGTCGACCTCTAGCATGGCAAGCAACGACCTTAATGCTATCAACTATAATATTTGTAAATTCGGGTAACATGACTAACATTGTAACCAATTTAATTTCCTTAGTATTATTTCAGTTAACAGTTTATAATTTTTTTTTTAATATCAGTTCGCTTGCGACCACGATTAGTGTAACCCAGTCGAAACGTCGGACAGTAAGTAGCTATGTAATTTGCTACTCCTAATATCGCGTGTTGACCCGTAAAGACTAATTTTAGAACAGTTTATAAAACTTGATTATCAGTTTATTAACAAAACCCTTAATCACTTATTACCTCTTTGAAACTGATTTCAACATAGAAAAGAAACAGACGAATCAAAACTTTACAAGTTGAAACTTCATGTTAAAATTTAATGAAACATCAGCGTACGCCAAGTAAGGTCCAATATTTGCAAGGCCCGAAAATTGGGGAGGAAAGAAAAAAACTTTTATAACCAACTGCAAGTAGTACAAAAGTTCACGTTAAGTTACACCAAAGGTTCTTAGCCAATCTCGGGAAGTTTTAATTCCTCTTTTTCTGCGTTTTGTTATCATGTGTCCGCCTTAAGTCTTCTAAGTTAGGAATAGTGATGTCTGTGTTGGGATCTTTGTAAATGAAAAAAAAAGAAATAGTACAATAATCGATTTCAATTGAGATCAGCCAAGTGCGCAGGACATATTATAGTGCATAAGTGTGCCCGCAAACAAAAGTGCACTCTCTATTCCCTTACTCTCGTAATGCTGGCTATCCGACGTGACCGATGAGTTGATCGGGCGCCGGCCATCGGCTTAACGTGCTTTCCGAGACACGGGCGTTCAACCGCCAACTTCCTAACTCCGGGCTAAGTAATCATTCAAAAAACTCACACAAAATTTGCCTGACCCCGAACTCGAACCGAGGACGTCTCGGTCGTTACGCAGCGCTTGCTGCCAATAGACCAACGAGGCAGTTAAAAAAAATTGTATAATACTTAGGTAAATAATTTTGTCTTTTCATATAATATTTTACATGTAAGTTGGAATGTTCTAATTTACAAAAGCCTGATTTTGCATGTATTTCGTATTTTATTTAATTGTCTAATTCTGATTCGGAATCAGAACAATGTATTTGTGATATTTAGAAAAACTGAAAAAAATCAACTGCCTCACCGCGGCCCGGGGATTCGAACACCCGTCCTTCCGGGAATCGCGCCCAGACGTGCATTACCACCACACCAGACCAGCAGCTATTAATTGAAGCCGTCGAATTTTTCCGTTTTTCTAAATATTAGAACAGCTAGTGCAAGCTTGAGCACTTTAAAATTTTAAATTTACAATGTATTTGTGATTTGATTTGATTTTACACGTATCCTAGTTTTGTTCGTCTTGATTTTGACAGACTATATTCATAAGGTCATTGCACGCATGTTCTTGGCATTGAGAACATACATTCTTTGTTTTCCTGTCCTTATTTATTGGACATAATAATATGGCATCTTTTGTATGATTGCGATAAGCCTGCTACAGAAATTAATTCTTGGAAATTAGCCTCTGAATTTGGACTACACAAACAGTCACCTGGGGTGTCTAGTACCCCAAACACGCTTTCCGAGCCCAAACGTGCAAAGCAGCTCACAGAATCGTATACGTTTTACGTGTTTACAATGATTGGTGTAACCCAGTCGAAACGTCGGGCAGTAAGTAGCTATGTAATTGCTACTCCTAATATCGCATGTAGACCCATAGAGACTAATATTTAATGTAATGGAACGCGAAAATCTAAAATCTTACATGTTACCTGTATTTTGGCTAAGTACAAAAATATATAAATAGACTCGATAAGAAATCCGAGAAATTGTCCGCCGCAACCCTACAGCCTCTATCTAAGTCCGTTAAGTCCGCCCAGTGTAACTTTACTCCAACATTATCAGCGACTGTGGTGTTAAAACTTAGATGTAAATGAACCGGCCGTAGTTCTGTTAAGTTGGCCGCTTGCTTATCAAGATCACAAGTTTTTCTTGTACTTTACCTGTTTCCTCAGCTTAATGTTTTGGTCTAGATTCTAGAATCTGGAGGGTTTTGTTTTGAAGTGATTTTCTTTCCTAGCAATATAAGTATCAAACTAGGTAGCTGTGCTAGGGACTTCGTTTGCGTGAAAAAGTGTCTTAGGCTTAGGCTTAGGCATTTTAGAATATACTCGCGCCCATAAACGCCCAGCAAGTTCTATGAGATTCGTCAAATCGGTAGTTTTTCATACATAGACAAATACATACTTAAATTATGTATATATAATACCCAGACACGGAACAAACACTGATGTTCATCACACAAATATTAGTCCCGGGTGGGAATCCAACCCACGATTCTTGGAAATGCCAGCCAGGGTCACTAACCACTGTTCACACTATATCGCACAGTTCCAATGAAATTACGTGGTAACACATTGGTACGTTTCGGGTTTGAACTGACTACCTGTCGCATAAAAAGCGATGGCGTTAACCACTCGGCTATCGATGCTATGATAGCTTCAATAGCACTTTAGAGTTGTTTATGTATGTATAATGAGATTACCAAAACGAATTACAAAGCCCAAATGTAATTACCAGTCGAGTAGACAAATCAGGCAATTAGTCACATTGAACAATTGACCAGCGAGTAATCTAATTAGTTTGAGTCGATCAGCTCCGATTACCTCTATATTCTATCATTAACAGGTGAATGGGTATTGTTATGGATTGCAAGTACTTGTTAATTTGTCCATACAATTAAATAGTGCTATATAAGGCGTCCGACTGATTTCAGCCATGGCGGCCGATCTCAATTGAGATCAGCCAAGTGCGCAGGACATTATTATAGTGCACAAGTGTGCGCGCAAACACAAGTGCACTCTCTATTCCCTTACTCTCATAATTCGGTGAGACGGCAATCCGACATGACCGATGAGAGATCAGGCGCAGGACCACCGACTTAACATGCTTTCCGAGACCACCGTCAACTTCCTAATTCCGGGCTGAGTAATTTCATTACAGAAAAACTCACACAAATTTTGCCCGACCCCGGACTCGAACCGGGGACCTCTCGGTCCTAACGCAGCACTTGCTACCAACAGACCAACGAGGCAGTCTATTTAGTCTAGTCTAAATAGTGCTTTACCACTACTGACAGTCAGTAGTGGTAAAGCACTATTTAGACTAGGTCAGTAGTGGTAAAGCACTATTTAGACTAGACTAAATAGACTGCCTCGTTGGTCTATTGGTAGCATGTGCTGCGACCGAGAGGTCCCCAGTTCAAGCCGGGAAAGGAAATTATCCAGCCCGGACTCAGGAAGTTGGCGGTTGTATGCCCGTGGCTCGATAAGCCGGTGGTCCTGCACCCGATCATTCATCGGCTATGTCGGATTGCCGTCTCACCGAACTATGAGGGTAAGGAAACAGAGAGTGTGCACTTGTGCTTGCGTGTATACTTGTGCACTATAATAATAATATGTCCTGCGCAGTTGGCCGATCATTGAGATCGACCGCCATGGCCGAAATCGGTCGGATGCCTTATTTACTATACTACTATCAATAGTGCATGGTTTATCCATAGTCCATTTAATGTGCAATCAAATAGTACTTACTCATAACGTATGGGATGCAAATAAATGGGACACCTTCTTTCAAATAAAATTTCCCAATAGGACGCATATAAATGTAAAAGGCTTTTAATGTTACGGTAATAATTTAAATGTAAATCAGTGAATGTTTTGTTCGTAATTTACTAACCAAGAAATAAATGAATATCACGCGATAACACAACTTACATTGTTTTAATTCCGAAATAAGTTGCTTAAGCACTTGTGTTATAGAAACAACAGTATACACAATCTACTTAAATATATTTAATAACACACCCAGACACGGAACCAACACCGTAGTTCGTCACACAAATATTTGTCCCCGGTGGGAATCGAACCTACGACTTATGAAACCGTAGCTATACTATACCCACCCACATAAATAATGTTAGAAACGCATTTTGAAAGTTTAATTTTCGACTTTTAGTTAGCAAACATTTAGTTTCAAAACTTGTTGCAGGTAAAAAAACTACAGGCGTTTTATTAAAGCAACGTAGACTTGCTTGCATTGAAATTTCACGCGAATATTTAATTTTGTATTTTTGCGAAATAAGCTGTGGTGTTTTTTTACTCGCACCCTAGCTTGCTCTGTTAATATTTTGCCGCTTACCGATTTTCGAGCGGCGGAACTTAATTTTAAAAGGATAGACGATACGAAAGATAAATTTTGTTCTAAGCTAATTTTGGTCATCACGTTGGCCAATTTCAGCAGTAATTTACAGCACAAAATAAAGATTCTTATCACAGTTTCCTTAAGTGGTAAAAAAATATCAAATAGAAGCAAAAATGTTGGATAATAATATTGCTTAAATTTGTCAAAGTGTAAGTTTTAGGGACAACTAGCTTTGTCAGCGACTTCGTCCACGTTTTCCTCCGTTTTTTACACATTGTTTCTATGCTCCTATTGGTCGCAGCGTGATGTTCTATAGCCTAAAGCCTTCCCCGATAAATTGCCTATCCAACACAAAAAATATTTTTCAGTCCGAAACAGTATTTCCAGAGATGAGTGGGTTCAATCAAATAAACTCTTCCGATTTTTAATATTAGTATCTATTAAGTGCTAGTAAAGGTGTCATGTTTAAAACTGGATATTAAAAACTTAGTTACGTAGTAGTACATGAGTTTAATCAAAGTAGGTACCGTTTATAGTAGTGGTGCTTGGCAGTCTGTCTACTTTCATTAATTTGAAGTAGATAAGTTAAGTTTACGTTGCAATAAAATTACCATTAAGTCAGGAAAGTGATTTGGAAGACTCGAGTCGATGGTAAGCACTTTAAACCATTAAACCTAAGTCAGATTTCGTATTGGTTCATGTCGGATTGGCCTTACCTCACTATGAGAGTAAAGAAACACAGAAAGTACTTGTGTTAATCATACTCAAAGCGTCGATGGCCGAGTGGTTAAGGTCGTTGCTTGCCATGCGAGAGGTCGCCAGTTCAAACCCCGCCAGGTACCAATGTGTTTTTCAAATTTGAAATTCATATGTACCATCATTCGACGCTTTAACGTTGGGGGAAAACAGCATGCTGAACCCAGCACACCTGAGAAATTTTTCTACGGTGTGTGCCATGCCATGTCAGAGGCCTACGGGCGGTTTAAAAACTCTGACACCAGGTTGTTCATCAACCATACGATAAGAAGAAGAATGCATACTCTTGTGCACAACACTCTTATGGACGGACAGCGTGGCAATCCGCATACCTTAAAAACACTGGAAGCTTGGACAAATAGGTTCGTTTTCTTATTCTGCCTCGTGCCATTAAGGCATGGAATGGCCTTCCACCTCAATGCTTTCCCGGAATTATCAAGCAGGGTGGGAAACCGCATCATTGCAGGACTTCAGGGTGACAGGCTCAATAGGGTCTATTATGCTTGTAGAACTCATATGTGGAACTCACGGTACCATGTGGTAGAGTGAGTGAGTGTCTTTAAATATAATTAAAAAAAAAACTACTAACTAAGGTCTTATCGCCCTAGTTTAGGGTGGGCCCGTGCCTCAACAGTACGGACAAATATGGGCTAATGATAATGATGATGCAAAAAACAAAATTATTATGTCCTGCGCAGTTGCGAAATTTTGCAAATGTTGCAAAATTTTCTGCCACTTAAATCGGTTAGACAGTATCAAGAAACCACTTAAGAGTGAAACAAAAATAAACAAAAGCTAGGTAACTTTTTAAAATAATCCGTCTTGCCACCGATCGACCAGAATCAATCTAGCAACGTAAAAGAACGATTAGTATGCTGTTTTAAGCACACTCTTGGGCTACTCCGCTGACCCAGGAATGTCCCCTTTAAATTGGCCCCGCGGGAAATTTATCCCGTTTTTATCCGGTACAAGTTTAATCCGTGATTTCGGTGGCAAGAAACGGATTTGCGGTAGGCCCGCCGGGATTATCCTGGTTTAACGATTTTTTTCCGATTGGATTTAGTGTAAGGCTTAAATAGGAACAATTACGTGAGTGGGACTCGGTAAATAGGTATGGGATCCGTTTTTTAGTTCAATTAGTCCCTTGTTGGATGGAGGAGGAATGTATCAACTCTTTTTCGTTTTTTTATAAATGGCGTTCAGGATGAAGTTATTCTACCTCCTGATAAGCGGCCAGGAAGTCCATTTATGTGGTCGGCAGGCACAATACACCATATTGAGCCTATCGCACTCACCCTGAAGGCCTGGTTAAATGCCGTTTCACGCCCCGCCTGAAGAGCCCAGTATCATAGGAGGGAGGGAAAACATGAGCTATAAGGGCATTCCATACCTTAATGACACGGGGCAGAAAATAGGCGTTGATCCTTTTGGCCTTGTTTTCATGCTTGTTGTAAAAGGTGTCTAAGTATAAATAACACGGCCGATTTTAGCCATATCAACTGATCTCAATGGAGATCAGGCAACTGCGCACGAATATAGTCCACAAGCTTGTACCCAAACACAAGTGCACTTTTCACTTCACTCTCATTGTTTGGTGAGACGGCAAACGGACATGACTAATAGAAAATCAGGCGCACGACCAAAAGGTCGTTTTCAGTTAAAAAAAATATAACTTGCCTGCGTAATTTCTTCACAATAACATCACAAAATTTCCTGAAAATATTTTCTGACAATAAAAAGTCCACCCGTGATTCACTCGAGCGATGTAATATAAAATAAATAAATTTACAACAACACGTCGGAAATCAAACCCGAAAAAAACCTCAAAGATCCGACCTAACAAAATAAATTTAAGGTGCACCCTCGGGAAATATTTCAAACGGGCTGTGTTTGTTTCGCTACAGGATTAATGTACGCCAAACAACTCCCTACGGCTTCGAGATAAGGGTTAAGTTCCCTTGTGCGAATTAATGGTAAGTTAATTAAATAACCATTGAATTATCGCCCGATAATTTATCTCCGTATCGGAGCAGCTGTAACCAGCGGATAGTTAATTGCAACATCTAAATAATAGGCAGTTTTCTTGAAAATAATTAGGCACATTTACAATCCGATACCTGATTGGAACGGGGGCGGGCGGTTTTTCAGTGTCATTTTCTTGCTGTATCGCGATGAGATCAATCAATCTACCCCGTGAAATTTATATGGTTGTTTTTTTCGCAGTAAAATGATACTACATTAAAAGTATAATTGATTTGTCTTTATAAGGTACATAATTACGGCTTTTTTAATAAGTCATTGCTGCCAGGTTTTGAATTGTGATTTCGTTATTAACACCAGATAAAGAATCATACTCAATTAGGAACATTGTTATTTCAGTATTCAAAAAATAAACTTTATTGTACTTAGTTTTATACACACACTCATAGTTACAATGAATAAGCATAGTTAAATTTTCTTTTTTTTTATTTATACACAAATTCAAACGTTCAAAAACAGCACATATTTTTCAAACGAAAAAGAAAACAAAATTCCCAGCTCTTATTCAGCATGTTTAAGGTCAGTCACAAGTGGCCATATATCTTCCGTTTACGTTTCCATGTCCCTATCAGGTGCAGGTTCGAGTCCAGATACGGCCCACGTTAAACAAGATTTACGTACAATAAAAGTTTCAGATAAACCGCGCGAACGAACGCCTGTTTTATCTGCTGTTTATGTATGTACGTTTTTTAGTACCTCTGTCCAGTTAAATTCTGTAAAAAATATAAAGAGTTTGCTTAAAAAAAACACAAATTATAAAAAAAAACGAAATAATACGCATTTCCCTGTCATTCATTTGCTACTCGTTCATAAAAAAAATATCATTTTATTTTTCGCTTTGCGTATCAATGTGTGTTTCGTAATTTTTTCGTGGAATTATAACATTAATGAAGGAGAAAAATTGTACATAATAGAGTTCGTAAAAAAGGACAATTATTTATTCGGTGTCAATAACAAAAAAAAATTAAAACAAACACTTAAATAAACGTTAAAGTGGTATTAATTGTGTTACATTACATATGCCAAAAAAATTGTAAACAAAAAAAAACCGCCTTCAAAAACCCGACTCACTAAAAATTACAAAATAATATAATACGAACATTTATAATCATCTGGGTATGAATTTTATATGTTGTTGAAGGCGGTGCCGTTTATATTTCAAACAGACAAGCACAGAGTGCTTCTTTTTCCTCAAAATTTTGATTGGCACCGCCTTCAAAAACATATAAAATTCATACCCAGATGATTATAAATGTTCGTATTATATTATTTTGTAATTTTTAGTGAGTCGGGTTTTTGAAGGCGGTTTTTTTTTTGTTTACAATTTTTTTTCATTATTTTTAGTGTTAAATCTTTTGTTACCCTATTAGTTCAGCTCACCTGTAATACTACTGATATTATAACTAGTAGTCTTAATATGTATACAGTATTGAAAGAATTATCCTTTTACTCCAAACAATTAAGGAGTTGACCTTCCATCATCAGCTCAGCATCATAACATTATGATTGCAAGAAGCAATGCCAATATCACTTCAGAAAATATATAAAACGCGGTACATGTGCCTATAAAATTTGAGGGTTGCCCTCGATTTCTCCTGGATCCCATCATCAGATCCTAGACTGGTCACCCTATTAGTTCAGCTCACCTATAATGCTACTGATATTATAACTAGTAGTTTTAATATGTATACAGTATTGAAAGAATTATCCTTTTACTCCTAAGTATTAAGAAGTTGACCTTCCATCATCAGCTCAGCATCATAAGATTATGATTTCCAGAAGCAAATGCCAATATAACTTCAGATAATATGCAAAACGCGGTACATGTCCCTATAAAATTTGAGGGTTGCCCTCGATTTCTCCTGGATCTCATCATCAGATCCTAGACTGGTCACCCTATTAGTTCAGCTCACCTATAATGCTACTGATATTATAACTAGTAGTCTTAATATGTATACAGTATTGAAAGAATTATCCTTTTACTCCTTTTACTCCTAAGTATTAAGGAGTTGACCTTCCATCATCAGCTCAGCCTCATAAGATTATGATTTCCAGAAGCAAATCCCAATATAACTTCAGATAATATGCAAAACGCGGTTCATGTCCCTATAAAATTTGAGGGTTGCCCTCGATTTCTCCTGGATCCCATCATCAGATCCGGGACTGGTGAAAGTGGGACCACCTCGGAAGTGAACTGTATCCAACCAAAAAAAAATTTTTGAAATCCGTCTATAATTGACGAAAATATCGGTGAACATACATAAAAAAAAAAAAAAAAAAAAAAAAAAATATTATACATACAGACGAATTGAGAACCTCCTCCTTTTTTTGAAGTCGGTTAAAAATGAGGAATTAATCGATACTAACGTTTTCTTTAAGAAAATAATCATAAGTGACAAATCCTTAAAAAATGTTTTAGCATTTATACCTTTAGAATGTCATTTTCAAAAAACACAACATTTTGTAGCTACCACGACGCCATCCCATATTCAGTGGGCAGTGTACCTTACTACTGTGAGGTAAAAAGATGTTATGTTTATTTTCGTAACGCATTTCCTGAACTCTTTTTCCTGTGGCCTTTTCATGTTTGCATTAATATTATCTTCGCTCAGCTCAAAAGTTGGGACGAGTAAAGAATAAAATTTTCATTCACTTGGAATTAAAAAAGAGTTTTTTTTTAAATTATTGAATTTTATTTACTAAACGGACAGAAAGGAGTTTTATTTATTTTTTATTAAATAACTGCTTTACCCTGCTCTACCTATTGTTCCAATATGGCGGCGCTAGCAGCAAAAAAGGCAAGGTGGCAAAGTTGAAATTAAAAATATGAAATTGCCAATATTAAGATTTTCAGGTAAACTCTATTTCATCCAATTATGTATGTATTTTATAATGTGTGTTTAAATCTTGATATTCGACCTAGAAAACCATATTATACCAATGATGAATTATTTCGAAAACACCACCAAAAGATCAACAAACCACTCTCAACTAGAAAAAACCCTCAAATGGCAGCCATTTGACTATGAAAGAGTTGAAGTTACTGACATTTATGTTAATAATAATTATTACTTGATAATAATTATTAAAATAAACATTTAACTTCATTTTTATCAACACAAAATAACATTACATTAGTAGGTTCGATACTAAGTTACCTATAAGTATCTACCTTATATTAAAAAACTGTCTGTGTTCCACTAAATTCTATAATCGATATCCACACAAGACACAGTAAATAAAATCCACACCAAAAGGACTTCTTATGAAAAACTGAAACTCAAATAAATTACGTAATCACATCCCAGCCATTTTTCAGGGGATATATTGTAGAGTTTCCCTTAAAGCGATATGCCTCTATAGGCACAGTCAACAACGCGCGTGCGTAAAGAAATGTTGGCACATATCGCGCCACGACGGATGTGAGCTTATCTCTCTTCTGCCTACTGCGTTGGCGTAAGGAGTGAGCGGGAGAGGTGTTGCGGAAATATCATCATCATCATCATCGTCAGCCCAATAGCGTCCACTGCTGGACATACGAGTAGGCCTCCCCAATTGCTCGCTACTTACTTATATCTTCGGCTACTCGCATCCAGCTCCTACCAGCCGACCCGCGCAGATCGTCACTCCACCTGGCCTGAGGGCGTCCTACACTACGTTTGCCGAGACGCGGCTGATGTGGCCAGCCGACTGCCACTGCCGCTTCACTTAAGGAAATATAAATGCATATCAGGGCATATCAGGGCAGTCAAAAACAACCAAGCACAAAAATCGGCAATCGCTCAACATCTTTTGGAATCGGGAACGAACCACTGGATTGAGTTACATAACCCAAAGATACTTTAGACAGAACGCCATTACATACCACGACTGGTCTGGAAAGCAATTGAAATTAAAAAATTCAAAAACTTCAATCGTGAAGACCGGTTTCAACTATCGAAAGTATGGCATCCGGTGATACGTTTATGTAAAAATTAAAATATGTCCGTTTTCGAGGAAAAAGAAGGGATACCGTGAGTGTAGTGTGTCGGGATCGAATTCTGAGTGACAATAATGTGAACGAACGGGTAGTGGTGTCGTGCTTAATAAAAGACTGAGGAAGAGGGTAGACCGATATGTATGCCCTTAGACCTACCGCAGCCTACAGTTCACCCGTGATCATGGCGCTTGCAACAGTGCCGAAATATCGGGAGCTCATTAAAACAAAACAACATGGTAAATATCCCGGACAGTTTCAGTTTTCTAATGTGTGTAACCATGACAGTTTAAAATTATATATTAATTATTACCTTACCAATATCTTAGCATCATTATTAACATCAGCCCATATTATACGTCCTTACTAGTGGAATACGGGCCAACCTTAAACTAGGGTAATAGGGCCAAGTGCGGTTTGGTTGTCAACAAACTTTAGAATTTCTTCATATGTGTGCAGGTTTCCTCTTTCATTGTAGCATATTCATCATCAGCTCCTTAAACTAGGGCGATCAGGCCGTAGTCAACCACCAAAATGGATGCCAGTTTACTAATCTGGGGGCTTAGACAAAGTAACAATATAAAAACGATAACGGAATTCGATTAGAATAAAATGTATGAGATTGTGTTGCGGTTAACTCTAACTTATAAAAAAGTTATAGCAATCAACGACTCCACGATGTTTTGCTATTTTAAAATAATAGTATAAAATTATTTACTGTTGATACATTAATTATCATAGATAATTAAAATCAAATCAAAAGTACCCGTAATCCACGAACATGCATGAAGAGATTGATGAATGAAGCGAAAGTGGTGTGCCAGGACCGTAGCACATGACAGGAAGTGATCTCTGCCTACCCCTCTAGGAAAAAGGAGTGATTTTATGTATGTATGTATAATTAAAATCATTAAATATAACATAATATTAAGTCAACCTTTTTTAACTTGCGTCTCGTATCATTACCATTGTGTGGATATGTACTTATTTCCAACTTGAGCAGACATTTTATGACGTAATTATTAACTCTTGGAGAGTTCCCGTTTAAATATTACGTGAATTATGCTAAAACTTGGGCAGGCGGTGATTAAAATAAGCATTTCATTAAGATAATATATATAGATAAGTAATATACTTGGGTTTTAATATACATACGCCACGTGAATTGTAATCTGTATGCATGTAAGTCTGTATTTCAATCCTTTTGTACTACCAATGCAGTATCCTTATAAGTGACCAGAGGGCCTACCATGAGTTTAAAACTTACGCGCTCGATATCGACTACGTAAATATGTCTATGAAAAACATGTACAGCGCCGGCTGGTGGTTACGCGAAGAACTACAATCGGCCATATGAAAAAAACAACTCGATAGGTTTTTAACGTACGTAAGTTTACGATAGCCAACTCATGGTAGGCCCTCTGAGGGCATACGGCCGATTTTAGTTCTTCGCGTAACCAGTAGCGCTGTACAAGTTTTTCATAGACATATTTACGTAGGCGATATCGAGTGCGTAAGTTTTAAACTCATGGTAGCCCCACTGTGTCGTTAAAGCGTCGATGGCCGAGTGGTTACGGTCGTTGAAATTCATATGTACGATTATTCGACGCTTTAATGGTGAAGGTAAACATCGTGAGGAAACCTGGACACCTACGAGAAATTTTAAGGTTGTGTAGTCAACCAACCCGCAATTGGCAAGTGTGGTTGACGAAGGCCTTGTCGCCCTAATTTAGGGTAGGCCCGTGCCCTCTCTTGTATGAAACTCACACAAATTCTACCGACCCGGAGTTCGAACCGGAGACTCTCATTCTTGAGGAGGCAGTACCTCTCGCAATAGTAGCACTAATACTAAGTTAGTCAACTATCACTTGCAAGTTTCAACTTGGTGTGGGTCTTGTGTGAACTTGGACAAGTTCGATTTGCTTAGTTTACTTAGTGTTGTAGGCAATCGAGAGATAGACTAATTAATGTGGGAAGAAAGGCAGGTGCCTGGGTTGTGATGCAATACGTAGTTGTTTATAGATAGCGCATATAAATATTAACTTTTTATTTATTTATTAACTGCCTCGTTGGTCTATTGGTAGCAAGTGCTGCGTTAGGACCGAGATGTCCCCGGTTCGAGTCCGGGGTCGGGCAAAATTTGTGTGAGTTTTTCTGTAATGAAATTACTCAGCCCGGAGTTAGGAAGTTGGCGGTTGAGCGCCCGTGCCTCGGAAAGCAGGTTAAGCCGGTGGTCCTGCGCCCGATCTCTCATCGGTCATGTCGGATTGCCGTCTCACCGAATTATGAGAGTAAGGGAATAGAGAGTGCACTTGTGTTTGCGCGCACACTTGTGCACTATAATATGTCCTGCGCACTTGGCTGATCTCAATTGAGATCGGCCGCCATGACTGAAATCGATCGGACGCCTTATATAAATATTCTGAAGTAAAGGCTCGGTGGAACTGTGGTTAATGGCCCTGGCTGGTGGTTCTAAGAGCCATGGGTGCGATTCCCACTCGAGACAAATATTTGTGTGATGAACATCGGTGTTTGTTCCATGTCTGGGTGTGAATATGTATTTACGTATGTATATCAGTCTCTGCCGCCCATAGTACAAGCTCTGTTTAGTTTGGGGTCAGATTATCGTGAGTGGAAATGTCCCAGATCCGAGGCACGACCCTGACAGAACTCGAACCTAGGCCATCTCGGCTTGCCACTAATAGACCAATGAGGCAGTCAGCTCGATTATACTTCATAATAATACATACTACGTCTACACCGTGAAATTTTAGTGGTTGTTTTCCCGTGGCAGAACGATTTGCCTTTAGTAATACTATCGAATCATGCAAATTATTCCTCGAAAAAAAAATTTTTTTTTCGATTTTTCAGAATAATAATTTTCCAACTCGAAAACGAGAGAAGCTATCGTTGTTTTTGAAGATGTGACGTATTCAGGTACTGCTTGCCGCATAAAATCGATGCTTAAAGCTAAAGAAGCTCTACACCCTAAGTCATAAAGCGGCTCGAACGTGCTTTCGAGTTACGGTTAAACCTTTCGTAAAACCGGCATTTTTTGATTTTACCAAAAAAGAACTGCGCACATCTTTTGTACTACTAAGATAGAATCATTTTACTGCGGGAAAACAACCACTAAAATTTCACGGTGTATATTACAGTTGGATAAATCTGTCCACAGCTCTCCTAGCCCAACTATGCAACGGCGGAAGGAGCTTCAGATTATACACACATTAATAGACCTCGGAATGCTGTCTTATCGAAACTGATTATTTCCGGTCGAATTATTCTGATGACTGGTCATGATGATTAAGAAATCAAAATTATATATGTCTAATAACTAGTCTTGATGATAAGAATATCAAAATAATATATAAAGCACCTTGAAACAAAATAAAAGTAAGTAATTTTTTTACACACATAAAACGCTGAAAAACTACAACTGCTACTTATTACTACTTCCTACCTAATTAAATGATGGACCGATAAGTTATAAATAAATCGTTGAAATATAAATACAATACTAAATTTAAACTGTCATGGTTAAACACATTAGAAAACTAAAAAAGTTTGTGATACTTACCATGTTTCCTTATTTTATCGTGTTCATGATATTTACTGTCGCAAGCGCCACGATTACGGGGAAAAGTTGACCCGTGATTATAGAGATTAGTAAACAAGGTATCATCATCAGCCCATCCCTATACACTGCTGGATAAAGGCGTCGTCAAAATGCATACCACTTCTGTGTTACTTCGGCTACTCGCATCATGCGAGTCGCATGGTATGCCCCTGACTTTTTCAGTTTTCTAATACAATAGGGAATATGCATAAATCTGCAATCTTGAATTTTTCAACAACAAGACTTAAACATATACTAAAATGTGAAATAAAAATGAAAATCAGTTCACAAACGAAGGATTTGTAAGGAATTAAAGTAAATTTTCTATTTCTTTCTTACAAATTTATGGATCGCGTATGGCCGTAGTGTAATTGTGACGTCATCTGCCATATCGGATTTCTCTGTCCACCAGGGAACTTTAAACAGCTATATCTCGCTTGTCGTTAAAGTAAATTGAAAAATAGAAATACATTCATATTCTTAGATATTAAAGATTGATTTCTATAATAAATGTGTGCATATTCCCCATTTAAAATGAGTCTTTCTGGTGATTATCCTCTATTGTAATAACACACCCAGATATGGAATAAAACACTGTTTTACCGAGCCGGTCGATTGGATATTTTTGGATGTTGATTCCGTCGACATCCAAAAATATTTCGAACAAACATGTTTACAAAAATCCAAACAGATCATTAAAATTAAATTAAGAGAAAATCTTTCCTCTGGCTAAGCAACAACAAACACAGAATGAAATAAACTACTCTTACAGATAACATTACTTCATATCTGCTGAAGAAGATTGTGTAAGTAGTAAACCTGATAGTTTTCCAAGTTGTACGAACGAATGCCACAGTAAATAGGAAGTACATTACAATGTATAATAATTGTTAAATCTGTTATGGGCTATGACTGCGATAAAAGGAGTTTTTTTTTTCAGATATATTTTCAGGATAAACTCACTCCATCTGATGGTAAAAAGCGTCGATGGCCGAGTGGTTAAGGTCGTTGCTTGCCATGTGAGAGGTCGCCAGTTCAAACCCCGCCAGGTACCAATGTGTTTTTCAAATTTGAAATTCATATGTACCATTATTCGACGCTTTAACGGTGAAGGAAAACATCGTGAGGAAACCTGCACACCAAAGAAGAAATTCTAAGGTTGTGTAGTCGACCAACCCGCACTTGGCCAGCGTGGTCGACTAAGGCCTTATCGCCCTAGTTTAGGATAGGCCCGTGCCCCAGCAGTGGGGACATATATGAGCTGATGATGATGATGATGATGACCTGATGGTAAGCGCATAAGCACAAAATAGAGGGTCAACACCGTGCAAAACGAATCAAATTCCTACCTAGATAATTTATTAATGCTCTTACTATATTATTTTGTAATTTTTAGTGTGTCGGTTTTTTTAAGACGTTTCGGTAAAAAAAAATTCAAATAAAATACGTCTGCTCCGAACAGAGTTTCCATACTGTTTAATGATTATGCTATCTGAGATTGTGGGCAGAGAAAATCGCAGCGAAACTTTAATTGTAAGTTGAGTTAATGTTGCAGTTGATGTTTTGCAGTTCCTGCAAGTGAAGTTGCAGGATTCGCCTACGCATATGTACTACCTACGCCATAGATATGCTTATTATGTATTTTATCATAGGCTAACAAGATGATGATGATGTTATGATATTATGTTCATGATTAATGGCACGTGGCAGAAAAGACGAGCTGAACCTATTGGACATGTTTGTTGTAAAATATAGGTAAGTAATATAAACAATGTGGCCGATTTCAAGGGCAAGGCGCAACACGTAAAGTGCACAAGCCAAAACATAAGTGCACTTTTCACTTCACTATCATTGTTTAGTGAGACGTCATGGGAGGGAGGGAAAACATGAGCTGGAAGGGCGTTCCATGCCTTAATGACACGTGGCTGAAAGGAAGAGCTGAACCTATTGGCTATGTTTGTTGTAAAAGACAGGTAAGTAATATAAACAATGTGGCCGAGTTAAAGGGCAAGGCGCAAGACATATAGTGCACAAGCCAAAACATAAGTGCACTTTTCACTTCACTATCATTCTTTAATGAGACGTCATAGGAGGGAGGGAAAACAGGAGCTGGAAGGGCGTTCCATGCCTTAATGACACGTGGCTGAAAGGAAGAGCTGAACCTATTGGACATGTTTGTTGTAAAAGACAGGTAAGTAATATAAACAATGTGGCCGAGTTCAAGGGCAAGGCGCATGACATATAGTGCACAAGCCAAAACATAAGTGCACAAGCCAAAACATAAGTGCACTTTTCACTTCACTATCATTGTTTGGTGAGACGTCATAGGAGGGAGGGAAAACATGAGCTGGAAGGGTGTTCCATGCCTTAATGACACGTGGCTGAAAGGAAGAGCTGAACCTCATGTTATGGGCCTCCAGTTCCTGCATGGTATGCGGATGGCAATGCTGACCAGAACTGATGTTCGGGAGTGGAATAGAGGGAGGGACTAGTTGAAATAACTCTTCGGAGCATTCACCATTATATGACGGTTGAGACATACCTATCTACATATTATACGAAAATCGCTGAATGAACTTAACATCTGAGTTTCTCTCAAGAACGGTGGTTTAAATTTTCACACATGGTTCCCTTAGACTGCCTCTAAAACAAAAAAAAATATTCAAGGGTGGTTCCTATACAACAAATGAGATTGTCTCACAATATTTCCGTGCACGATACCTACTAGCACTTGGCCAGTTTTTTAACCGACTTCAAAAAAAGGAGGAGGTTCTCAATTCGTCTGTATGTATAATATTTTTTTTTTTATGTATGTTCACCGATATTTTCGTCAATTATAGACGGATTTCAAATTTTTTTTTTTGGTTGGATACAGTTCACTTCCGAGGTGGTCCCATTTTCACCAGTCCCGGATCTGATGATGGGATCCAGGAGAAATCGAGGGCAACCCTCAAATTTTATAGGGACATGTACCGCGTTTTGCATATTATCTGAAGTTATATTGGCATTTGCTTCTGGAAATCATAATCTTATGATGCTGAGCTGATGATGGAAGGTCAACTCCTTAATACTTAGGAGTAAAAGGATAATTCTTTCAATACTGTATACATATTAAGACTACTAGTTATAATATCAGTAGCATTATAGGTGAGCTGAACTAATAGGGTGACCAGTCTAGGATCTGATGATGGGATCCAGGAGAAATCGAGGGCAACCCGCAAATTTTATAGGGACATGTACCGCGTTTTGCATATTATCTGAAGTTATATTGGCATTTGCTTCTGGAAATCATAATCTTATGATGCTGAGCTGATGATGGAAGGTCAACTCCTTAATTGTTTGGAGTAAAAGGATAATTCTTTCAATACTGTATACATATTAAGACTACTAGTTATAATATCAGTAGTATTACAGGTGAGCTGAACTAATAGGGTAACAAAAAATTTAACACTAAAAAGTATGAAAAAAATTGTAAACAAAAAAAAAAACCGCCTTCAAAAACCCGACTCACTAAAAATTACAAAATAATATAATACGAACATTTATAATCATCTGGGTATGAATTTTATATGTTGTTGAAGGCGGTGCCAATCAAAATTTTGAGGAATAATTAAGTGTTTCCTACAAAAAAAATACCCGACTGCACACTAAAAAAGAGTAAAATTTCTTTATCCCGTGGGACTTTTAGGATAAAATGTATCCTATGACACTCCCGTAATCAAGACAAATCTAACGATACCTCATACATCAAAATCCATCAAGCCGTTTAGGCTACAGGAGGTCACAAAGGAAAAGACATACATACATACTTACATACACTCGAAAAACATTACCCTCCTTCTTTGGCAGTCGGGTAAAAAGAAGCACTCTGTGCTTGTCTGTTTGAAATATAAACGGCACCGCCTTCAACAACATATAAAATTCATACCCAGATGATTATAAATGTTCGTATTATATTATTTTGTAATTTTTAGTGAGTCGGGTTTTTGAAGGCGGTTTTTTTTTGTTTATAATTTTTATTGTAACGTTTACTATGTTAATAGTTTTTCATCTATACGCAAAAGAGAATATCTATTTATTATGTGAAATTAAGTCGCTTATCCTAATCCTTGCATTGATGATAGGAAAACGAGTCCATATCATCTTAAGCTTAAAATTTTAGACATTCGCGTTCCATTACACTAAGTCTTTATGGATCTACACGCGATAAATAATGTATGTACTACTCTCAATGTCACGTGCAAACCCATAAAGACTAATATTTAGAACATCAAATTGCATGGTCTTGTGCGGTTTCCTAGGATATTTAGTTCCAATTAAGTTCGTTCAAGCATTTCCACCAGTTCACTAGCTCTATATTTTTTTTTATAAGAGGCTAACAAGATGACCTCACTCCACCTGATGGTAAGCGGTAGTGAGATCCAAATATGAGGTCGACAGGCACAATATACCATATTGAGCCTGTCGCACTCACCCTGAAAGCCGTGAAAGAGGAGACCACTGCTGCGGCAACAACGAGACAAGGCGTGGAGTCTCGCATTGGTATTGAGCTGTGCGGGTCCGAGTTGGCCAGTCCGCCGGACGGAAGGGTATCCCCGCACCACCTCGTCTCTACGGGTCTCCCCCGCGCCGGCGGGCTGACCCGCCCCGCCTGCACAATACCGCCGCTAAGACTCCACTGGTCCGGCGCTTGCCGCAGCAATGGTCCCCCTGGCTCCGGTTCGTACAGTGCTGATCCCGGAACGCGACCTGACCGAGAGAGGCCAGAGTCACTTGGCGGGTTTTACACAACTGTATGGTGGTAACAGCAACCGGTCGACAAAATGTCTCACACCTGAACTATATTGACTGGTAACCAAGTTTAGTGAGTTAATATTACACAACATCACGTACATTGATCTGGTCCCGTTGCTTAGCTTAAGCACTTACGTTACAGATATTAGAATCAACAATGGGAACACAAGTAAACTTTCATAATATTTGATAACACATCATTAATTTTGTCCCGGGTGGGAACCCACGACTCTTGGAACAGCAGGTAGTGATTCAGGGTCACTGATTCACGATCCACTGTTGCACCAAATCTCACTCAATATAACTGTTAATTAATATAAGTAATTATAAAATCAAGATTTATTTTTCGTATTCGGTGGGAATCGAACACACTTAGAACAGCAGGTAGAGACTCTGGGTCACTAACCACTGTTCCACCGAGCAAGTCAGCTATTACTATAATATTTGCTTGGTGTGGACAATGTGGACATCAATCACAATGCTAAACAATCCGACAAAACAAACAGTATGAAATTCCAGTAGGATCCACTGCATAAAATCCCCCAAATCTAGTGTTCATTTAAAAAAAATATTATCAATCACCCGGTTTGCATTCGCAAAGTGAGAAATTTCAATTTGCCTTTTTAAATATTTGCGACTGACGCCCGCCGATAAAACGGCAACACAACCGGTTTATTTTGTTCAGTTATAAATTCTAGTTTGTCTTTTAACCATGCTATGTTAAAATAAAACTTTTAGAGATAAAAATCAATGTGTTCTTAGGCTGTGTTATTAAATATGTATATTTGAGTATGTTTGTTTGTGTATACCACTTTGTCTCATTTCCGTAACACAAGTGCTTACGCAACTTATATCGGAATCAGAACAATGTAGGTATGTGATATTTATTAAGCTATTGCATAGCTTTTATCGCGGGCTTTGAGCGCGGACCAAGAAATTCCGCAACGAAAAAAACCTCACAATCGTCTAACGTCGTTTCAGTTCGGTAGACTTCGGCACGGTGTTTGTGTGCGTGCGGTTAGACGTATTGTACGACTCTACGAAACTCGCACGAATCGAGACGAGCTGCTCCGAAATCGGACGATGCTATGCAATAGCTATACCGCGGCAGTCCCCGAGTGCCACACGTCTTTATTTTTATTTATCTATTTATTAATATAAATATGCCATCGCGCCATTCAATTACTCCACTATTATTATTAAGTCGATTGAATATTTTTCTACCGGCTACTCATAACATGAAGTGTTTTGAATACATTATTTTGTAGTGTTTCTATTTAAAACTGCTACCGATATTCGCTGAAATTTCTATTGAAAACATACCGGTTACTCATTTTGATGAAAGCAAATTGGATGTTTATTTTCTGCTTTTGCTTATTACACAGTATTTAATAATGCTAATAATTATTAATAATAATATCAGATGTTTTTCGTTTGAGCTCTTACAATTGAAATACATCATATTGACTATAAGTACAAAAACATATTCGTTTTAGTGGTATCGTTTTTAAGCTATTGCATAGCTTTTATCGCGGGCTTTGAGCGCGGCGACCGAACCAAGAAATTCCGTAACGAAATAAACCTCACAATCGTCTAACGTCGTTTAAGTTCGGTAGACGTCGGCACGGTGTTTGTGTGCGTGCGGTTAGACGTATTGTACGACTCTACGAATCGAGACGAGCTGTTCCGAAATCGAACGATGCTATGCAATAGCTATACCGCGGCAGTCCCCGAGTGCCACACGTCTTTTTTTATACGTAATATTTTTTCAAAAGTGTGTTCGTTCAAAATAATACACAACAATTCACACTTTATAGTATATGTTATCACCACTTACACTGAACGCTGTGACTTTGAACGTGTAACACAGTTTAAGTACTTGAGTCATATACTCACAGAAAATTTGAGTGATGACCTGGATATTAAGAGGGAGCGTAGGGCGCTTTCGGTGCGTGGTAAGTTGGCACATAGGTTTGCTTGATGTACAGCTGAAGTTAAAATCGCGCTTTTTAAGGCTTACTGTCAGTCAATGTACACGAGTAGCCTGGGGGCTAGCTTTACACAGAAATCCTAACATGCCCTACGTGCCAATACAACAACATCTTCAGGGCTCTGTTCAGGCTCCCACGCTACTGTAGTGCGTCGGGTATGTTTGCTGACGCCAGTGTGGATGACTTCTATGCACTTATGAGGAAAAAGGTTGCCTCATTGGTAAATAAGGTGAGACAGAGCACAAACATAGCCCTTAAGATGGTAGGTAATAGTATTGATTCAACCCTGGTTGGCAGATTCATTGATCTACATCACAACCAAAAAGGTACGGCCAGAATACCAGTGCTGCAGGAGCTCTTGTTGAGCTTCTGCAGTCTATGCTGAGGCACGTACCTTGTTGGTCACTGATGCTAAATATTCGTTTTATATATTATGTTCTGTTAATTTGTATTATTTTATGTTAAATTTATTTTTTCTTGTAATATGTGACCAATAAATTATATTCTATTCTATTCTACATGTGATAAGGGGTCGGTGAACGTACCAACTGAAAGTAATGCTAAAATGAGGAATAAATTTTAATGTATTGCACTAACCTACTAACATAGTCTATAAGTTACATTGTTACTAACTATTACTTACTAACTATCTATGGACATACTATGGTCTCATAAAATAAATGATTTTTTTTATTATTGTTCAAAGTAATAGACAACAATACTTACTATGTAGTTATTAGCTCATTTACAGTGACAATTTTAAAGTATAATGTATAAAAATTACTCAAAATCTTGTAAGATTTTGTACTTTGTTCTCTGGTACAAAGTTATAAACACACTAAATATATATTTTTAGGGTTGAGAGCCATTTGCAAGGCCGATGATGATAACAAGGCTTTTCAAAGCCATCATCGTGGTCAGTTACGAAAAAGAAGCCTTCTTTTTGCACAGTGCCATTAAAAACTTGGAATGCCTTTCCGGCTTGGGTTTTCCCTCCCTCATTGATCCTGGGCTCTGAAGACGGGGCATGAAATAGCATCTAAACAGGCCGCCAGGGTGAGGTCGACAGGCACAATATACCTCATTTAGCCTGTCGACCTCATAAGTGGACCTCACGCCCGGACGCTTCAGATGGAGTGCTGTCATCCTGAGAGACTTTTTATAAACAAAAACGAAATAGATACATACATAAAAGTAACTAAAAACGGAAATGTATTTTAATATGCCTGTAAACCTTTTTTTGGAAATAAATTATTATTATTATTATAAAAGTAATCAAAGCTCCCTCCCCGTACCGTAGAGATTTGGCAAATTCTTTAATCTGATGAAGGTTATTTTCACACGTTCAGTCACAATTGCCTCTTTCTTCAGTTCAAAACTCACGCACGCCGAAAATTATTAATATGACACAAAGAAACATTCCAACCGGTTTGAAACATAAAATGTAGTTTTGGCGAATAAAACGATATCGACATTCCAGGAAACATTGAACAGGCTACGTTCCAGTGACGAAAGATTTTATTGAGCTAATATTAAATTCAGGAACGGATGTCATAAAATTTCGCATCAAGTCAGGCGCGAAATTCGATATTAAATAGAGATGGCGTTAAAATCGTTTGCGATTCAAAGTACCGTCGTGTAGGATGAATGTCGACTTTTGGCTGGCTAAAAAAGCGTCGATGGCCGAGTGGTTCAGGTCGTTGCTTGCCATGCGAGAGGTCAACAGTTCAAACCCCGCCACGTACCACTGTTAAATTTAATTGGTTGTTTTCCCGCAGTCAAATGATTTTATCTTAGTAGTACAGTAGATTTGTGCAGTCTTTTAATCAAATCAATAAATGCCAGTTTTAAGAAAGTAATAAACAAAACTCGAAAGCACGTTCAAACGTCACATCTCTTAAAAGAACGTTTGCTTCTCACGTTTTCGAGTTAGGTGATTAATGTTTTTTAAACATTGAAAAAAAAATGTTTATTTTTTTCAAGAAATAACTAGCATGATTCAATAGTACTGTTAAAGGTGAATCATTATGCTACGGGAAAACAACCACTAAAATTTCACGGTGTATGAGCTGTTTTTGTTTTCTACAATTTGTAGACAGGCAACTTTAATAGTTAACTTTGTAGAGCTCCTCCAACTTCAAATTAAGTTAGCTTTGTTAGGAACATGTAACTTGGTTTCTACAGTAATGTAAGTTGCATATACCTAGTGAGAATATAAACTTTTTCTCTGGAAAATGTTTGATCCAAGTTCTTTGCAGTTTTACAATTTGTTTATTTATTTATTATTATGGCATACACGACAGGTAACAATCATAAATTAATTTGAATAAAAACATTTAAAAATTACAGATCTAGATTATGACTCAAAAATAGCTCGGTTGAGCTTAAAGGAATTTCCCAGAAGTTTTCTTTAAAGGCCAGTCTGTGTCTTGTAAAACGAGTTAACCAGTTGGTCCACCGCCTGATTTTGCTCAAGTTAGTTCATCTTACCAAAAGGGAAACAAGGATCAGTGGCCGAATTGTAGTGACAACACAGACACATTTTTTGATATAAATGTACTCGTAAGTAAGTATTCAAATATTTAAAATATTATTAAAGTAAACTTTCATAGTTAAGAAGATACAATATTCACGATGTTTAAAATTATTAAATTAGCTTAAAAACCTGTCAAGATTGTGATTTTAAGTTTCAAAGTCTGTGTTTTTCTGTACAAATCAAGTTTAACACATCTCAGAGGTCAATATTCAATGATAAAATCCAAAAAACTTTTTCAATAAACAAAAGCATTAGTTTTAATGCCACCCACTCGAGTTGTTGATAGCAATAAATTTCTATAATGGGACAAAGAGATAGCAATTAATGTCCTTGTCGCAATTCGACCGCAATTATGAGCGGGCGACGAACCACTGTTGTCACCAAAAACGAATTAGGATTGCATTGTTTCGTGCGAATCGTCCAATGGCAGTGTGAAACGGTTGGCGATTTGTTCAATTGTGATTCATTGTAGCTATAGTTTGCGTTATTGTTAGTTTTAGCATTTCATTTGTGAGCCGAAATATATTTCGTTGATTATTTTTCTTATGAGAACGTACATTTTGGAAACTCAGTCCGCCTCTTGGGCACGATGCCTTATGATCTGGGACATTTTTTTTTTTCAATGAAAAGTTATTATTTCATTCAGATCTTTTTATAATAATACCTTGAATAAATAACTAAATTTATTTAAAGGTGTACTCAATAATAATTTTACCATAATAAATAGACGCACATTTTTGTTGAAATGACAGTTTATATTTCTAAAGCTTTCACGCCAAACCTACTGAACAGATTTAAATCAAAAATTGCACACAGGTAGTTTAGAGATTGATAAAGGACATAGGGACATACTTTCTAATCGACTTCGTTATAAAGAAGTATTTTTAACGCACGCATTAAATGCATTCAAGTTAATGAAGTTGTAGGTAGAGATAGTCTTAGCGAAAGAACATTTAAAATTGTTTGTGTATTTTAGTCGTAATCTATTTTTATATGAAAAAGCAAAGAAGTAATAAGTAAACTATCGTTTTTGGGCTCACCAGACGACGCCACTGTTGTGAGGTCCTTAAATATGGCCGTAAACTTGTTGCGGGGCCAAAACGGAAAAGTTCCTTTTAATCATATATAATATATTAATGTTAACCTATTCGCCAAGCAATTATGTTACTTAGTACTATTTTGCTCGTTCAAAGGGCGAACGTAATAATAAGTATTTTTCTCAGCGTTGCTTTTAAAACACTCGCATTCATTAATTGTCATATCGACTCTTACATATTGGTAAATGTTCAAATATAAGGCGACCGACTGATTTCAGCCATGGCGACCGATCTCAATTGTGATCAGCTAAGTGCGCAGGACATATTACAGTGCACAAGTGTGCGCGCAAACACAAGTGCACTCTCTATTCCTTTACTTTCATAATTCGGTGAGACGGCAATCCGACATGACCGATGAGAGATCGGGCGCAGGACCACCGGCACGTGCTTTTCGAGCCACGGGCGTTCAACCGCCAACTTCCTAACTCCGAGCTGAGTAATTTCATTACAGAAAAACTCACACAAATTTTGCCCGACCCCGGATTCGAACCGGGGACCTTTCGGTCCTAACGCAGCGCAACCAATAGACCAACGAGGCAGTTCAAATAATAGGAATAAATTCTCAAAACCGACCCGCAAACAGTGGCATTTGACATTTAGAGGACCTCACTCAGCACTAACGCCCCTTTCGGCCAATTCACACGCGTAAGCTTTCATTTAATTTGAGTGTACTCGTATCAAGAGTGAAAGCCAGTTAGCTTTACGATGTTGTCATGGTTACCTAACAAACCTTTAAAGCTTTAAAAGAAAACATAAATCTAGAACGCTGTTTCTAGGTCACAGTGTAAACGAATCCTTTTCGGAACACTTTACAACTTTTTTATAGCCCCCTGATTGCCACAGCAAGAAAAAAATAACGTTCCCAATCAAAAAGATGCCAGCGTAAACTGCCTTCTCATTTCGCAGTTTAATGACACGTAAAAACGCAGTAAGATCGCAAAAGGTAGGCTCGTCAAAGAAAAATTTCCTCTTGTTAAAATCTTTTCGGTTAACTCAAAACTTTGGCAATTTTCTATCCTATCGGCCTTTAAGGGGGACACACACCGACCTTCATGTAAATTCCAATTAAACTGGTTTACTTTGCAAAGAGTTTACGACTGAACTGAGAAAAGAGGTTCTGTAGTCAAATATCCACTTTGATACACTCTACATATTGTGTAGATTAGGCTTGGAGTCGGTGTTTGACTGCCTCGTTGGTATATTGGTAGCAAGTGCTGCGTTAGGACCAAGGGACTTAGGTCTCTTAGATTAGATCTATCTAAGGAGGAAATAACGAGTGTTGCACAATCGGCTAAAATTTCCAATAGCTCTCTCAAATTCTTTAATAATTGTTGGATTCGATTTTTGTTTAATTCTCATTATTATTTTATAAAAAAAACGGTACAGTAGTTTAGCATGAAACATGTACAAATAGACAGAAGAAATATTTTAGCATATACAATATTAGTGAGGATGTCGTTGATTACCATAGAGCATGTGGTGTTTTTTTTTCGTAATATACATCTAATATTCTGCTCCGTTTTCATCAGAGAATAACAAAGTCTCGCTTAACCATTAGTAAATAAATTCCCGTCTCATTCAAAAGCGTTTTATCAAAATATCATTTATCATCAGTCTGAACTCGCCACAAAAAACACGGAAGAATGATTACGCATTTTACTGAATAAACCTCGATTCGGAGCCGTTTTCCGAATTCAGGTGTCATCGCTGGATTTGCAAGTTGGATTACCAATAAAGGTGTATTTTGGAAGAAATCTTTCGTTTACTGTTTGAGAAATGAATATTTGTTTTTTATTTGGTATCATATCTTCGATTGCCGAGTGGTTAAGGTCGTTGCTTGCCATGCCAGAGGGTATCAGTCCAAAGCCCGCCACGTACCACTGTGTTTTTCAAATTTGCAATTCATATGTGCGATTATTCGACGCTTTAACGATGAAGGAAAACATAGTGAAGAATCCTGCACACCTACGTAGAAATTCTTAGACTGTGTAGTCAATTAGTCAACCCGCACTTGGCCAGCATGGTTGATTAAGGCCTTATCACCCTAGTTTATGGGCTGATGATGTTGATCATAGAATCAAACATTTGTTTAGGAAACGATTTTAGATTTTCGTGTTCTATAACGTTAAAATCTATAAATTAGAGTAGTAGTATATCTATACTATATAATATATAATAATAATAATAATAATAATATTATAAAGAGGAAAGATTTGTTTGTTTGTTTGTAATGAATAGGCTCCGAAACTACTGGACCGATTTCAAAAATTCTTTCACCTTTGGAAAGCTACATTATCCCCGAGTAACATAGGCTATATTATATTTTTTTAAAAATTAGGGATCCTTACTAGAACTCAAATAATGTAACCCAAGGTGTAAAAAAATGACCTGAAAAATTCCTTACGTCGCCTGCGCTGCGAAAACTATTGAAGATAGAACAAAATCATTTACTACAATAATAATATTATAAAGCGGAAAGATTTGTTTATTTGTTTGTAATGAATAGGCTCGAAACTACTGGACCGATTTAAAAAATCTTTCACCTTTGAAAAGCTACATTATCCCCGAGTAACATAGGCTATATTATATTTTTTAAAAATTAGGGATCCTTACTAGAACTCAAATAATGTAACCCAAGGTGTAAAAAATTACCTGAAAAATTCCTTACGTCGTCTGCGCTGCGAAAACTATTGAAGATAGAACAAAATAATTTACTACAACTTTGCAGAACTCATCATTATCTACAAAAAGTGTCGCGACAGCATATGTCTACATATTATTGTTATGTCACAGTAAACGGTTTTTATTCTAAAAACTTCATTTATATGCCGCCGCTTGAAAGGGCTCTTTATTTGTACCTTGATATTAATCCTTATCAAAACAAGTAACTTTATATTCAAGACAGCTTCAATACCTTTTTTATAACTTTTGAATTATTCAATTCGGACATTTTATTCGGAAGATATCACGAGTTTAAAAATGCAAGTATTAGAAAAAAGTCGCGTGGTTGCCGCCCACCACGCTCAGCTAGCCAGCATGCGATGTACTGGGGTACGGGGAGTCAATGTAATATCTATACTAATATTATAAAGAGGAACGATATGTTTGTTTCTTTGTTTGTAATTAATAGGCTCCGAAAATACTGGACCGATTTCAAAAATTCTTTCACTGTATAGATAAGTTTCTCTTACGGGGTTGAAAGCGGGTCGCTAGTTTATAATAAAGATAGTATACTATATACTATGGGTCTACACGCTATAAAAAGAGAAGCAAATACATAGCTACTTACTGCCCGACGTCACAACTGGATTGGACCAGTCATGGTCGCGTCCGAATTCAATTATTTATGATTCCGAATCTGAAAAAAGAAAGGATTAACAGGATCACTTACATTTCCGTCTGTATGTCAGTCAATCAACGCAATTCTTTGGATTCAGCTACTTTAAATCCTTTCATTTCGGAACGATTATTATGAAAAAAGTTCATTCAAGCAAAATAAAGTTGCCTTAAAAATAAAATAGGATATTGACAATTGAAAATATTGAAAATTACCTGTTTGTTTGGTAGTTCTTAGACAAAATAAAGTGAATAAATATTTGTACTTTGTCTGAGCTATATTTCAGCACTGTTGCAAGCGCCATGACCACGAGTCAACTCTGGCCCGCAGTTTCATCATCATCAGCCAATATACGTCCCCACTGCTGGGGCACGGGCTTACCCTAAACTAGGGCGATAAGGCCTTAGTCAACCACGCCGGCCAAGTGCAGGTTGGGCATAGCTGTGCAGGTTTCCACACGATGGTTTTCTTCACCTTTTAAGCGTCGAATAATCGTACATATCAATTTCAAAATTGAAAACACAGTGGCAGGGTTTGAACGCTTATACCACTCGGCCATCGCCGCTTTTTTAAACCCGTAGATTACTCGTGATCAAATCAAAACATCATGGTAAGTATTTTCTTTTTTATCGAATGCTTAAAAAGGTTACATTACCTTCACAATCACACCACGAAAGAGGTCACCCATAGTTCCTACCGTATTCAAAGCAATCTCCACATAACAATCGTCGGTTGGCAGTAACGGGTGAACTTTAACCATTACTCGAGATTACAACGCCAGTTAAAATACTTACCAGCGGTAAGAGGATAGGATTCAGGCCGAAAAAGACGAAGGTTTGTAATTTAATTTGTGTTTGTTTAGCCTTTAAATAGCCCCATTAGTTGCTAAGTTCGTAATTGGAAAGTATTGGGCTGTTTCCGGTTTAAATGCCGCAAGTTTCGAGCTTAGTCCTGAATTTTCGGCTTTGACTGGCTCGGTGGAACAGTGGTTAGTGACCCAGGTTCATAACCTACGGTTTCAAGAGCCGTGGGTTCGATTCCCACCCGGGCAAATATTTGTGTGACGAACATCAGTGTTAGTTCCGTGACTCCGTAGCAAGTAGCTTAATTACTTGTGTTACGGATAACAGAATCAACAGTGGATATCAATTATACTTTAACATACATAATAAAACACCCAGACACGAAACAAGCACCGATGTTCGTCACACAAATATTTGTCCCGGTTGGAAATCAAACCCACGAATCTTAGGTGGTGAGCCTGGGTCACTAACCACTGTTCCACCGAGCCAGTCAACAGATTCTCAATAGTGCCAATAGCATCCAAACTAACGTTCAACATTAGCGCCACCCATTACAACACGATAACAGTTCTCAACTCCGAAAGCCAATTAGAACCCTAATTTAACTCTAATTTGTCGGATTGTAAGTTGGAATCACGTGCATAGCACATCTGGACCGCTTGTCTTGTTTGTCTGTGAGTTTGTCACTTCCTCCGGTGAGAGTATAGTCCGAGAGGTCATGCAGGAAAACTTTACCTTCTATCTTCAAAATTTTAAATTGGTTAAGACCCAATATTGTCGTCTGCAAAAGGGGCATTTTAAATATTTTTAGGCTTTAAATATATGATATACAAATAATCCCCTTCCAGCGCATGTTTTTCCTACTTCCTATGTTCCCGGGCTCTACAGGCGGGGCGTGAAACGGCATTTGAGGCCTTCAGGGTGAGTGCGACAGGCTCAATATGGTCTATTGTACCTGCCGACCTCATGTGTGGACCTCACTACCGCTTACCATCAGGTGGATCCTTACTAGTAAATTGAACACATACAAGTGTTTGTAGAACTTTTACACAAAAACAACGCTACCAATTTAAGTGAATGGCACTTCGTTGAGAGTCTGAGAAAAGGCTGAGTAGAATAAATAGGCCTGCAAGTTATTGACTGCACAATGGGAGTTATGTTTTACGAGATAAAAGACACCATTAAGGCTGAGTTGCTGACAAAAAGCTATTGTTTAAACTCACTAAGCAGCCGCTCGTTCTCATACCCATAGCGGATCATTTCATAAATCAATTACAGTAGATTTTACACGATGCCCTCCCGGACTATTCGTTCAACATTTGCCACATTCCATTCGCTCGTACAAAGTAGTGGTCGTTAATCCGTTAACTGTGTACAATTAGTTGGATTGGCAAATAGGTCACAGGTTCGATAAATGTGGCGGGGTAAGGTGAAATATTAAGTAGCTTTAGTTTTTCAACTAACAGTTTGTTCACACCTAGCTATTTTTGGGCGATTTCACGGCGAGGCGATATCGCCGCAAGCTCGCAGCGTGCACGCGCGCGCTCGCTGCTTTTTTTCCTAACTGACTAACGATGATGGCTTGGAGGAGCCTTGTCATCATCACCGGGCTTGCGGGGGAGCGGATGGCTCTCACCCCTAAAAGCGCGCTCGCTGCGATGTCGCTGCCATAAAATAAACGCCGCGAGCTCGCCGCGATCACGCCGCGATCTCGCCGCGATCTCGCCGCGATCTCGCCGCGTGTTGCGTTTATATTTCCAACATGAACAAACCTCTTTTTTTTAACGCGGAGAAATGCTTAATGCACCGTCACACCCGGGCAGGGGTTTGCCCGGGGTGGTGTGTGGGACTCCGGCTTGTATATTTGTGTGACCGACATCGGTGTTTATTCCCTGTTTGGGTGCGTTATTTCATATATTTAAGTATATCTGTGTCCACTGTTGATTCTAATATCCGTACCACAAGTGTTTAATCTACTTACCACGGGATCAGAGTAATGTAGTATTTATTTATTATTTTTAATATTTAAATGTGGGAGTGTCTCTGCCAGTAAAAGATTCTTCTCTCTTCTCTAGTTCAATAGTTTTATACTCCATTTATATTCCACGGTTTTTCTAGAGACTGAAGAAAAACTAAAGCTTCCTTTAAAATTACTTTGCTATGAGGAAGTAGGTAAGTTTAACGTGAAAAACGACTTTCCGCGACCGCGTTTTGTAAATAATTATGGCTAGATTTTTCTTGTTTGAGTAAAATAATATGTTTGGAATTGAAATAATTGTCTAATTAAAAATTGTGAGGTAAGTTGTCTAATAAAAAGCTTTACGTGTATTAAGGTGTTAGTCACTAGTGGCGCATCCAACCAAAAATGTTATCACTAAATTGAATACTGAACAAAAAGGGTCTAAGTGCCAAAACATTGGAAATGTATTTTACCCCAGAAATGAATTTTATGTGCCATCACCAGTAACCTTAAATAAGCATTAGGTACATAAGTGACTAGGTGTAGAGTATTTACTTAGTACGTACATACATTAATATCCTCCACAAGTTGTTTTTGGTACAAAAAAGGGTCTACCTTTTTTATTTCCGGTATTAAATTATCTTTTCAGTATTTCTATCATACATACCGATAATGCCACGATCTAAGCATGAGATGACGGAAATACTAGCAAACAAGAGCTTTAATGATATACATACCTAAAAACTGCAGACAATCCACAACTGAGGGCCTACCATGAGTTGGCTATAGTAAACTTACGTACGTTAAAAACCTATCGAGTTGTTTTTCATATGGTCGATTGTAGTTCTTCGCGTAACCACCAGCCGGCGCTGTACATGTTTTTCATAGACATATTTACGTAGTCGATATCGAGCGCGTAAGTTTTAAACTCATGGTAGCCCCACTGAACTCGTTCAAACAAAACACACTAACGATTACTATGGAGGGAGGAGAGTACGGACTCTATCTATCGATACAATCGTCCCCCTTTTTAACCGACTTCAAAAAAAGGAGGAGGTTCTCAATTCGTCTGTATGTATAATATTTTTTTTTTTTTATGTATGTTCACCGATATTTTCGTCAATTATAGACGGATTTCAAAAATTTTTTTGGTTGGATAGAGTTCACTTCCGAGGTGGTCCCATTTTCACCAGTCTTGGATCTGATGATGGGATCCTGGAGAAATCGAGGGCAACCTTCAAATTTTATAGGGACATGTACCGCGTTTTGCATATTATCTGAAGTCATATTGGCATTTGCTTCTGGCTATCATAATTTTATGATGCTGAGCTGATGATGGAAGGTCAACTCCTTAATAGTTATGAGTAAAAGAATAATTATTTTAATACTGTATACATATTAAGACTACTAGTTATAATATCAGTAGCATTACAGGTGAGCTAAACTATTAGGTTGACCAGTCTAGGATCTGATGATGGGATCCAGGAGAAATCGAGGGCAACCCTCAAATTTTATAGGCACATGTACCGCGTTTTACATATTTTCTAAAGTTATATTGGCATTTGCTTCTGGCAATCATAATGTTATGATGCTGAGCTGATGATGGAAGGTCAACTCCTTAATAGTTGGGAGTAAAGGGATTATTCTTTCAAATCTGAGTACATATTGATACTACTGGTTATAATATCAGTAGAATTATAGGTGAGCTTAACTAATAGGGTGTAAAAAAAATTAACACTAAAAAGGATGAAAAAAAATTGTAAACAAAAAAAAAACCGCCTTCAAAAACACGACTCACTAAAAATTACAAAATAATATAATACGAACATTAATCTGGGTATGAATTTGATATGTTGTTGAAGGCGGTGCCGTTTATATTTCACGCAGTTTTCCTCAAAAATTTAATTGGCACCGCCTTCAACAACATATCAAATTCATACCCAGATTAATGTTCGTATTATATTATTTTGTAATTTTTAGTGAGTCGTGTTTTTGAAGGCGGTTTTTTTTTTGTTTATTATTAATGGCTCCAATCCAAATGAAGTCAACTCTAATATTTCCTCAGGCACCCGGTATCAACATCAACCTGCCTAGGCTCCGTAAAGTTGCCTCCAGAATGGTGATTTGTCAGCCTCCGAAGTGCCCGCGCCGGCAGACATTTTGAAATTTCCCTCACGAAGATTTATCGCCTAGGTGCATTGGTAGGAAATTCGGTTTTCTTCAAGTTACTTGAGGTTATAGTGGGATAATAAAATTTAAGACTTCAAATTTCTGATGGTGATTTTACTTCGAGTTTGGCTTAACATGCGCAGACTGGTTCGGTGGAACAGTGTTGAGTGACCCTGGCTGGCGGTTTCAAGAGTCGTGGGTTCGATTCCCACTAAGGTCAAATATTTGTGTGATGAACATCGGTGTTTGTTCAGTGTCTGGGTGTGATAATGTGTTTAAGAATGTATTTATAAAGATCTTTGTATGTATTTGAGTCTGACGCCCATAGTACAAGCTCTGCTTAGTTTGGGGTCAGATGACCGTGTGAGAAAATGGCCTAAACAAATATATATGTTACCGGCCAAACCCGATTTCAGGACAAACTAGTTTAGCCTAGGCCAAACTAGTTTGTCCTAAGCTCGTTAGGATAAACCGGTATAGCCTAGTCCAAACTAGTTTGTCCTAAGCACGTTAGGATAAACCAGTTTAGACTAGGCCAAACTAGTTGATCTTGATATAGATACGCATTATCTATACTAATATTATAAAGAGGAAAGATTTGTATTTTTGTATTTTTGTATGTTTGTAATGAATAAACTCAAAAACTACTGGACTGATTGCAACAATTTTTTCACCATTAGAAAGCTGCATTATTCAGAAGTAACATAGGCTATATAATATTTTTTTAAAAATTAGGGATCCTTACTAAAACTCCAATAATGTAACCCAAGGTGTAAAAAATTTACCTGAAAAATTCCTTACGTCGCGTACGCTGCGAAAACTATTTATGATAGAACAAAATCATTTACTACGACTTTGTAGAACTTATCATTATCTATAAAAAGTGTCGCGACAGCATATGTCTAAATATTATAGTTATGTCACAGTAAGCGGTTTTTTATTCGAAAAATTTAATTTATATGCCGCCACATGAAAAGGCTCTTTATTTGTACCTTGGTATTAATCCTTATCAAAATAAATTACTTTATATGCAAGACGGTTTCAATACCTATTTATGACTTTTTGAATTATTCAATTCGGACATTTCATTCGGAAGATATCACGAGTTTAAAAATGCAAGTATTAGAAAAAAGTCGCGTGGTTGCCGCCACCGCGCTCAGTTAGCCAGCATGCGATGTAGGCTCCATGTAAGCATCACTGGGGTACGGGGGAGTCAATGTTTGATTTTTTGTTTGTTTCGAATAGGCTCCGAAACTACTGCACCGATTTGAAAAATCTTTCACTGTTGGAAAGCTACACTATCCCTGAGTGTCGGCTTTTTTAGATAAAAATAGATTTCTCTTACGGGGTTAAAATATATTACATAGAGATAGAGATATCCCCGAAGCGAAGCGAGGGCGGGTCGCTAGTCTAGGATATACTGGTATGGCCTTTTCCATTCATTGTAATATGTCAAGAAAGTCAAAATAAATAGATTATCCAAATAAAATCCTCCGCAATAGGAAAAATAATATTTTTTATTATACTATAATCTTATTTCTTGTTTCCTATAAAGATAGGATAAACCGGTATGGCCTTCTGTTAACAAAAATTAAATTTAAAAATTGTTATAGCATGAAAATTAAAGGAGTTATAGTCAAAAACATATTTTATTTTTCTCTACTCCGTAACTGAAAATTTCGGCATGTGATTATTTGGAGCAATGTGAGAGTACGCAGTATAATAAAGAGACCCAAAACTATTGTATTGTGTATAAATATACATAACAATCTGTGCCCGCGACTTCGTTCGCGTGGACTATGAGATTTTACATCCAAAAGTTTTTGCTCAATTATCTCCCGTTCCCGTGCGAATTTTGCAATATCGCGTTGCAAGTAAACTTAAAAAAAATTTCAGGGTCTCAAGGGTTGAAAGGGGGTTAAAACTTGAAAATTATTATAGAACATATAAAATATTACTTACTCTATATTTACACACTAATGTATTTCTTTGTGTTTTTTCAATTTAGGGGTTGTTTGCAAGGGTTGTAAGATTTTCAAGGGTTGAAATTATTTTAATATGAGGTCATTGTGTTAGAAAACACTTCACGACTTCATCACTTACTATTAGACATATTTTTTATCGATTAAAGTTTTTCGATTAAGGTTTTGTTTACACCCTTCAAAAATAATAGGCGCAGTTCAGATAATTTTCACTTTTGAAGTTATGGGGTACATAATACTCATATGATTATTTCTTTTTATTATTATTTGTTAAAGTATGATTGTTTGTATTATCATTTATTATCCACTAGCGGCCGCCCGCGACTTTGTCCGCGTATTAATGGGTTTAAGTAGCAATGATGTATTAAAATAGCCAGCTACCTCCATACCACGTTTTATAAAAATCTATGAACGTAAAAATTTTCCCATACTAATTTTTATACACCCCTCCCCCCCTGAATGAAATTAAAAAAATAGCGCTGATGTCTCCGGAGTGCCAACTACCTCCATACCAAGTTTTATAAAAATCGACAAACACGTCAAAAGTCTCCCATACTAATTTTCACCCCAAACCCCCCACCCCCCCCCCACCCCCCAATGAACCCCATGGGGATTGAATTAAAAAAATTGCGCTGGTGTCTCTCCAGAGTGCCAGCTACCTCTATACCAAGTTTTAATAGACAAACACGTAAAAATTCTACCATACCATTTTAACCCCGCCCTCCCCCCCAATGAACCACATGGGGATTGAATTTTAAAAAAAGTAGCCTATATGTTATTCCAGAGTGCCAGCCACCAGCATACCAAATTTCATGAAAATCGGTTCAGAAGTTTGAGCGTGAAAGAGTAACAAACATCCACACATACATCCATACATCCACACATCCATACATCCATACTTACAAACTTTCACGTTTATAATATTAGTAAGGATAATTTTTAACGACATAATAATTGTAATAATTAAGACATTATTGCTTACATAAAAAAAACATTTATTTCTTGCCAAATATAGTATGATTGCACGAATGAAAACTTAACGACGAATCATTATAAGTAAGAAATAAGATTATAGTATAATTAAAATTATAATTTTTCCAATTACGAAGGAATTTATTTGGATAATCTATTTATTTTGACTTTCTTGACATATTACAATGTCTGGAAAAGGCCATACCAGTTTATCCCAGATAATGCGTATCTATATCAGTTTGGCCTAGTCTAAACTGGTTTATCCTAACGGGCTTAGGACAAACTAGTTTGGACTAGGCTATACCGGTTTATCCTAACGGGCTTAGGACAAACTAGTTTGGCCTAGGCTAAACTAGTTTGTCCTGAAATCGGGTTTGGCCGGTAACATATACACCGTGAAATTTTAGTGGTTGTTTTCCCGCAGTAAAATTATTCTATCTTAGTAGTACAAAAGATGTGTGCAGTTCTTATTTGGTAAAATCAATAAATGCCGGTTTTACGAAAGGTTTAACCGTAACTCGAAAACACGTTCGAACCGCTTTATGACTTAGGGTGTAGAGCTTCTTTAGCTTTGAGCATCGATTTCATGCGGCAAGCAGTACCTGAATACGTCACATCTTCAAAAACAACGATAGCTTCTCTCGTTTTCGAGTTGGAAAATTATTATTCTGAAAAACCGAAAAAAAAATGTTTGTGTTTTCGAGGAACAATTTGCATGATTCGATAGTATTACTAAAGGCAAGTCGTTCTGCCACGGGAAAACAACCACTAAAATTTCACGGTGTATATATTTTATTAAAATGTTAGGTGGGCTGTAAGCTAGATAGTTTCGTACAAAATCATAAATGCAAAACTATGTATGTCGGGTTTTCATGCCAGAAAAACTCAACCAATCAAAAGAGATGTTGGAAGACTAAAGTAAGTTATAATGTAGAACCTAATAAGGGATACTTTTAGGTCAAGGCAGTTGCCAAAAAAGTAATAGGCGCGTATTGTCTTATGTTATAAACGTGATTAAATGACAACTGACCAGTATATCGGAATACGTTAGCGTGTTTTTGTAAAGGAATCAAGAAACTGAAGGTTTGAAAAAGTAAAAAGATAACTTTATAACCCTTAATCATAAAAGAGTGTTTGTCTTAAATTCGCTAAAGGACCTCTCAATCCTTTCACTTCCTTAAAGCGAACGTGTTGTTATGCGTTGTCTATTTCATCCAAAGTGTATTTCCATTGGATTTCCCTTGGAATCCCTATTGATTACCATAACAATTTGCCTCAAATCCAATTGGATTTGAGTTACAAATTCCGTGATCTGATCCCTTCCTGAAAGAACTCGGCAAACCAAATATTTCGCCTTTTCAAAGGGAATATGACTGACGATTGTGCACCCCACTTATCCTTTCAAGAGGAGAAAAAAAGTGTCAAGTGCGAGTCGGACTCGCGAATGAAGGATTCCGTACCTTAGATAGAAAATCACGTTTGTTGTATGTATTTTTTATTAGGACCGAGTAAAATTGCTTATAAATTATGTTTGTTGTATGGTAGCCCCTCTTTAATTTTAATATTATTATTTAATTTTTTTTTTAAACGTAATACACAGTGAATATTCTGTGAAAATTTTAAGCGTGTACTTGTAACCGTTAAAAAAATACGTAAAAAACACGTTTTTGTTTGGGGACCACCCTGAATATTTTATCTTTTATAATTTTTTGTCGGAAATACATGATTTGTGAAAATATCAACTTTCTAGATATTAAGTTTTGACAGCTTGGAGACAGACAGACAGACGGACGGACAGACGGACAGCGGAGGCTTGGTAATAGAGTCCCGTTTTTACTAATAGTAAGTAGTAGTATAAGTACGGAACCCTAAAAAGGGTTGGCAAATTTGGGATTTCACGACTTGAGGCAAGGCACAGTCTTATATGAGGAGTTTGATTGCAGCTTAAAGTCTTTGCATAGTAATGGCGTGGCAAACTATTTGAAACTAAATCTGATTTTCAGATTGAGTTCTCGGAAACTAAGAGATCGTATCGTAGTATTTCCATGAAAAAAGGAAGTTGTGGGCTTAAAGATTCCCGTGTTCATCCTGTTTATTTCATGACTTTTAAATTCAATATTATTTTTGAATTCCTTTACGGATATTTATTCTATAAAATAGGAAGTAAAAATATGATGAATGCACATAGGTATTATAAACATATTATAACGTAATACCTGTGTAGCGACCCTACGTGAAGTCGTTGAAATATATTTTTTTTAACAACATCACATATATTGATCTGATCCTGTGGTAAGTAGCTTAAGCACTTGTGTTACAGATATAAGAATCAACAGTGGATACACGAAATAAACTAAATACACACCCAGAGACGGAACAAGCACCGATTTTCGTCACACAAATATTTGTCCCGAGTGGGATTCGAACTCACGACTCTTGGAACCGTAGGTAGTGAACCAGGGTCACTAACAATGTTCCACCGAGCCAGCCAGTACAATTACTAACAATGAGTTAGCACAGTCGTTCAAACGTCCCATCCACGTCCATTCTAAGTCTCCAGACTATTCTGTGTAATCAATTGTCATTTAAATCAATTCAATAGGGTATTTGACTGTGGTTTTTATATTCGCCATTTTATGATAATCAGTAAGATTTAAGTAAAACAATATTATTAATGAAATCGAAACTTAAATTTTTGGCGAAATGAGACAGCAGAAGACATTTAAAGTTGGGTGGGCAAGTCCATTTCAAAAGTGCGAAAATCATTTAAAATTTCGTTGTCATCTTATAAATAACAGAATTAGTAACATCTTTCATTATGAAAACATATCCACAAACGCAACTTTTGATAAACCTGCCGAACAAACTTCCTAGGCGCTGCATACAAACAACTAGCGTAGTGACGTCACACGCCAGTGAACGTTTGTATGGAGCGTTTTTGAGCTCGCCAAAATAATGTGCAATTAAAACTGTAATATCTCGTCGAGTTATCGAGATATCAAAGTGATACTTTCAACAGTGTCTTTGTGTTCGAGTGGTCCATCCAACTTTATTAAAATAAAAAAATAGTAAAATACCCTATTGTCATTTGAATCAATTCAATTTGTTTAAGCGTGAAAGTGTGACAGACAGACAGATAGACAGACATTCTTTCTCATTTATAATATTAGAAAATAAATCTATCGAAGGCAAGTACTTTATACTGACAGCTCCGAAATAGTGCATTACGCCTAACATGCACTTGGCAGGACTTTAAACTTTATTGTTTAGGGGTTTCTAAAATAAAAGTGCATTTGAAAGAAAAAAATTAGAAGGAAAGAAGACATTTATTGTTCACATATATGTACAAAGTTACTTAGACAAACACACATGCAAATAAAATTAATACAATAGGATCTGCATCAGCATGTATTCTGGCAGAACCTTCGAGTGTCGTTACAATTACCATAAAAAAGAAAAAACCTATATAATATATTATATGGCTCCATTACTTCTATAAAATAAATCATGATTGACCATATTGTTATATTGTATTGTTTACGGTTTTATTAAATTAAAGTGCATTTTAAGCAATTGACAATTAAATAGCATAGCTTCAGTCACCAGATTTCCATATCATGGATCTATAAGAGTGCCCTACGCAGAAAAAAGGGCATACAAGGAAGACTTTACATAAAACAGTAATTTTTCACTCTCACCCTAAACAGCTCTGAAGACTTAACTCTGGGTCCTTCGTACCCGAAATATATAATAACCACAGTCATAATGGCTTGATCAAATCCAGGGAATTTTCGTATTGATCTAAACAACTACGTACATAACTAAATAGGTACATACCAGATTAAAATAATTTGCTACCTTCGGTATTTATAAAGCTATCGGCATCTTTTTTTTCTCAAATCATAATTAAATATAATATTATGATAGCTCTAGAAAGGTCAATGCTTTGCATTTCTCTAGATGATCAATTCAAAATTCAGAATTTTGGAAAACTGTAACTGTCCGGGATATTTACCATGTTGTTTTGTTTTAATGAGCTCACCCGTGATCATGGCGCTTGCAACAGTGCCGAAATATCGGGAGCTCATTAAAACAAAACAACATGGTAAATATCCCGGACAGTTACAGTTTTCTAATGTGTGTAACCATGACAGTTTAAAATTATATATTCAGAATTTTGGTTCCTCTGAACTGGGACGGCCCGTAGGATTTTCCAAATGAAGTGGCTATAGGCCGTCTACATACCACGAAGATTGGAGTCGTTCGGGAAAAAATATTTTGAGTGGAGACCCCTTACTGGAAAGCGCAGTGTGGGACGTCCATCTAACAAATAGAACGCCGACCTCTGGGGCTACCATGAGTTTAAAACTTACGCACTCGATATCGCCTACGTAAATATATCTATGAAAAACTTGTACAGCGCCGCTGGTAGCTACGCGAAGAACTAAAATCGGCCACATGAAAAAACAACTCGATAGGTTTTTAACGTAAGTAAGTTTTCGATAGCCAACTCATGGTAGGCCCTCTGGTGATTATCGCTGGGTCTCGTTAGAAGCAGGATGCTGTAGACCGGTCGCGCTAAGAATTGATTCGAAAGGCCTATCTTCGGCAGTGGACAGCAATTTACTAATAATGATGTCGTAGTAGATAAGAATTTTAACTACCTCGTTGGTCTATTGGTGGCAAGCGCTGCGTAAGGACCGAGAAGTCCCCGGTTCGAATCCGGGGTCGGGCAAAATTTGTGTGAGTTTTTCTGTAATTACTCAGCCCGGATTTAGGAAGTTGGCGGTTGAACGTACCTGCCTCGGAAAGCACGTTAAGCCGGTGGTCCTGCGCCCGATCTCTCATCGATCATGTCGGATTGCCTTCTCACCGAATTATGAGAGTAAGGGAATAGAGAGTGCACTTGTGTGTGCGCACACACTTGTGCACTATAATATGTCCTGCGCACTTGGCTGATCTCAATTGAGATCGGCCGCCATGGCTGAAATCGGTCGGGCGCCTTATTATTATAGATAAAAATCAAAATTACCTTGAGTCCAAATAAGATCGAGCCATTTGACGGCCAAAAATATAACGGGACAGTTTTTGCCCCAGAATATTTCTCTACAGTCCCGATTTGATTCGAGGAGTTGAATTTTTATGACAGTATAAACGTCGGACGGCACTTGCAGACTTATTTGTTTTATTGTAGTTTTATAGGCGACGCAGTGGATATATCATTTCGGGGACTAGTGAACGAGTCGGCGCGATATTGGGGTCGTGAAATGTTGAACTTATTTCATTTATGCGTATCCTTGTAGGATATTAAGAAAATATAAGCATCCGTCCGATTTCGGCCATGGCCATGGCGGCTGATCGCAATTATGATCAGCCAAGTGCGCAAGACATATTATTATAGTGCACACAATGTACGCGCAAACACAAGTGCACTCTCTGTTGAGATTGTCAAAAAAATTGTGGGTAGCTGTGTACGTCAACATTGAGCTCTGAGTTATTTATTGTTTAAAAATAGAAAAAGTTATTAAATCTATCTCACTAAATTAAAATTAGTTAAAAGATTACCGGGTACGTAAGTGCTAACGTTATCCAGACAAGTAAAGAAGTCTATCACAGTGATTTCTACACCAATGTGTTTGTGACAAAAACCGTGATTTCAAGTTTATAAGACAATCAAACAATACCTATAACAGCAAAATAAACTGTACCTAAACCGTAAAAACTGTGTTTGTGAGATGTTTTACTGTTAAAAGTGAAGTGGAATGAAGGACAAAAATTTCTAAGCCATTTAGTCACCGTAACGGACTTTTTTCTCATCTCACTAACATACAGTGACCAATTTCAACACACTGTTTACTAAGCTGTTTGGCCGAAAGGCTAAGTACGGCGCGCCATCTACGACAAGTTGTTGGTTCAAATCCCGCAAGTGCACGCGAGACTTTTTTGAATTATATTTGCAACTAAAACTGTAAATATGAATTTCTTGGAGAATATAACATTTCGCCGCACTCGTACGCAATCGGACTCAAAGGAGAAATCGTTTAACGTTTCGACGTTAGATGACACTACCAGTAGCCTACCGGACTTATCAAACGAAGACAGCAGTGAGGACATTAGTAAATACAAGAAACAGATTGAAGATCTTACTAATCAATTAAATAGTGCTCACGTAGAAATAGAATCACTATCATTGGAAAATAATAAGCTAAAGAAATTAAATGATGAATTAATTACAAAAAATGCTCTCTATAAAAAAGTGACCGACAGCCCGATTAAAAAACAAAAATCAAATACACCCAAGAAAAAAGTTCTTAATAAAAATATGAACGACATACAAACACAGACAGATACATATACAATACCAAAAAATAAATTAATAAATGGTGAGAGCAATAGTACAAATATTGAGATCTCAAATATACCGAAACAGATTGAATGTTCAAAAAAAGTATGCTTATTAAGCACTAATAAATCTAATAAAATATTAGACATCGCACAGATCACTTTGAAAAACTGTTCATTGTGTCACTATCTGTATCCCAATTGCGGCGCTAAATCTTTAATGATGGATATTGGAAAAAAAGTATTGGACTATACTATGAATGACTATTGCGTCATAATGATTGGAGAGCAAGATTTTAAAACAACAAGAGATTATTTTGATCTTCTTTACTACATTCGTAAAAGCTTACAGAACATAAAGCATACTAATGTGATATTATGCCTCCCTACTTATAAATACGGAAATGTATACAACATGTTCAACTGGCGAATTGAAACATTTAATAATCTACTCTATCTGGACGTAATGACTCACGAGTATGCATATCTACTGGACTCAAATAAACATTTGGAATATAATTACAGCATGTTTAACGAAAAATTTGGTTTTGTGAATAATTATGGCATTCAAATCCTATTTAGCGACTTGTATAATTTAATGTATAACGTCGAAAATAGTCACAATTCAGAGGCTCAAGCGACCTATGATAACGTTCCGGCGAAGGATATAGAAACATCGTTTTTTCGAAACTAAAACATTAAATATTCTTCACCAAAACATCGCAGGGTTATTCAGCAAGTCCGATGCCCTAATGGTTAATCTACAGGAGTTGATGGATAGAAAAAAAAGCGTTGACGTTCTCTGTATCACCGAACACTTTATTATGACAGGGTACGAAACTATGCTACATCTACCTAATTATGTTCTAGCCGAATGCTTTAGTAGAACAAATAGTAAAAGAGGAGGTGCCTGTATATTAGTTAGAAAGGACTATACATTTAGAGAATTGGTGGAAATTAAAAATATATCTTTAGTGAATATTTTCGAATGCTGCGCTATAGAATTAATTGACTATAAGATTATAATTGTATGTATTTATCGAGTTCCCTAACCCGAAATACTTAAATATATTTTTTAATAAATTAGAAAAGCTTTTGATATATACCTCAAGAATAAAATGTAATAATATTATTATTGCTGGTGATTTTAATATAGATGTTTTAAAGAAAAATAATGTAACCCTTGAACTAGAATGCTTATTGTTAAATCATAACTTGAATCTGGCTATCAATCAGCCGACCAGACTTGCTAGCAATTCTTGTATTGACAATTTTGCCCATAATTTCAAAAGTAACTGTAAGACTGAGGTGTTGGAATTTGGCTTGTCTGACCATACAGCCCAATTGATCGAATTACCTGTCAAAAAATTACCCAAATTCAAGTACTGGCGCAAAAAAGTACGCGATTTTAGTGTCGAGAACATAAATAAGTTTAAAATGTGCATAAGTCAATTGGCTTTTTCAGAAGTGTATAACTGTGATGATCCAAATTCAGCATACCGTACTTTTATGGAGGATTTCAGTCTTTTTTACGAACTCTGTTTTCCATTTAAACAAATAACAATAAAAGTAACTAGATCAACGAAATGGATCACTCGTGGTTTGAAACTATGCAGTAAAAAGAAAAGACATCTTCTTTGGAAATCTAGACTGAATCCATCTAATGCAAACAAATTAAAATACAAAAATTATGTCAAACTATTTAAAAAGATCATATCCTTAACAAAGCGAGCACAAAATAATTATAATATTAAAACATCAATAAATAAATCTAAAATGACGTGGCAAATTATTAATAGTACAAAAATTAACATACCTAAACAATCCATTTCAAGAATAAAGGTTGATGATGATTATATAAGTGACCCAAAAAAGATAGCTGAGTCATTCAATAATTACTTTATTGATAAGATTCAACCACTGCATGGATGTGGTAATAACGTAACAGAGAGATGTAACAAGCAAGTAAACTCCATATTTATGGCACCGTGTCTTCCAAATCAAATATTTCAAATTATTAAAGGTCTGAAAGAAACAAATAGTGTAGGACATGATGGTATTGCTACTAAAATAATTAAATGTGTTAATGAGTATATATGTCATCACCTCAGTTTTATTATAAATTTAAGTATACAAGAAGGTATCTTTCCCGATGAACTTAAAATCACTGTAGTGAAACCTTTATTCAAAAAGAATGATAAGGAATCAATGGAATTTTATAGGCCCATTGCTCTTATTTCTATATTTTCAAAAATTTTTGAGAAATATTATTATAATGAATTAAATTATTATTTAGAGAAAAATCATATATTATGCCCGGAACAAAAAGGCTTTCGACAAAATAAAACAATAAATATGGCTATCTTTGACTTTTATAAAAATGTGATTGATCAGGTTGATAAAACAAAACCAGTATGCGCGCTATACTGTGATATGAGTCAAGCTTTTGACTACGTTGATCATAACATTTTAATTGACAAACTCGACGCATATGGAATTAGAGGCAATATTTTAAATTTAATTAAATCATATTTAAGTAACCGGTACCAAAAAACCGAAATAACCAGAATAAATATAAAAAATAAATATGAGGAAACTTTTTATTCAAAAGAGCGCGTAGTAGAGTATGGAGTTCCACAAGGTAGCGTCTTGGGTCCCCTACTATTCATAATTTATATTAATGACTTACCTCAAGCTACAAACCAACCAATGACACTATTCGCTGACGACAGCACTATCACTATTAAATGTACTGACATAAAATCTTATCAATTTGACATAAATAAATCTTTAGAATCAATAATTATCTGGTTAAATAATAATAATTTAAAAATAAATATTGACAAAACACACATCATGCATTTTAGTCAAAGGTGTAATACACCTTCTAATACGAATGTTTCATACAAAGGCAATGTAATTAGTGAAGTAGAGAACGCTCGCTTCTTAGGTATCCAAATAGACAATAAACTAAACTGGAAAAAGGCATACTGACGAACTATGCAAAAAGATTAGTACGCTTTCATTCGCTTTGTATAAACTGTCATCTACAGTTAACACTGATGCGTTAATGGCTGCTTATTATGGTTTGGTTGAATCTCGTTTAAGATACGGAATAGTTTTTTGGGGTAATTCGACTAACAAGGATACAGTCTTTAAAACACAAAAACGGTGTATACGAGCAATGTTTGGTCTTCAGATGACGGACAGCTGCAAACCAATATTTACAAAGCATAAAATTCTGACACTTCCGTCATTATATATAATTGAGGTAGTTTTATTTGTCAAATGTAATCCACATCTATTTCCGCGTTTATGTGATGTGGTTGTACGTAACCGTCGAAATGGAAACCGTTTGTGCGTATATCCTGCCAAAACCACATTACTGAGAAAAAGTCTCCTATGTATGGCTCCCCTAATATTTAATAAGCTACCCGAATATTTAAAATTATTAAATAAAAATGCCCTTAAAAAGAATCTTAAGCAAATTCTTACAGAGAAATGTTATTACAATGTAGATGATTTTTTCAATGATAAATTTTGACTGAATCCTATGGACGCATGTAACTAATTTAATTTATATTTTTTGAATAATTAAGTAATAATATTGAAATTTTAATTTAATGATGTGAAGTTATTTATCTATGTTTTATTTAAATTTTACACGCCAAAGTTGGCAAGACATGTTGAAACTTATTTTTGTACCAACCCATAATATTATGCTTTGCTGTATTATGTACACATACACATGTTTTTGTAAATAAATATCTTTATCTTTATCTTTATCTTTATCTTTATCTTTGTTCCTTTAATCTCATAGTTCGGTGAGACGGCAATCCGACATAACCAATGAGAGATTACCGGCGTGACGTGCTTTCCGAGGCACGGGCGTGCAACCGCCAACTTCGTTACTCCGGGCTACATTTGTTTACTGAAAAACTCACACAATTTTTTTCCGACCCCGGACTCGAACCGGGAAGCTCTCGGTCCTTACGCAGCGCTTGCTACCAATAGACCAATGAGGCTCGAATTAAGGTCAGTTGCAGGTCAATGTTTGCAAGTCTATTATTATATTATCCTTACTTCCTTACTAATAATATAACACGAAACTTTAAGCGTGATAGTGACAGGCATCGCTTTCATGATAAAGTTTTGAACCGTTTTAAATGAAATGGTTGCCTGATAGTTAAGGTATTGAGAAAGGACATAAGTTACTTCCAGAAGTCGTTTACCCCAACGGTTGATAGTTCTACGGGTAATTTGGCCAGTCCACTGCCACTTCAGCTTGCTAATCCGATGAGCTATATCAATGACTTTGGTTTGGTACTAAAAAAGCGTCGATGGCCGAGTGGTTAAGGTCGTTGCTGGCCCTGCGAGAGTTCGCCAGTTCAAACCCCGCCAGGTACCAATGTGTTTTTCAAATTTGAAATTCATATGTACCATCATTCGACGCTTTACCGAAGGAAAACATCGTGAGGAAACCAGCACACCTGAAAGATTTTTCAACGGTGTGTGAAGCCATGTCAGAGGCCTACGGGCGGTTTAAAAACTCTGACACCAGGTTGTTCATCAACCATACGATAAGAAGAAGAGAATGTCTTTGGTTCTTCGCCGAACCAAATTCTGTGTCTCAGCAAACGTAGTGTGGCATCCCCTTAGGCCAGGTGGAGTGACAATCTGCGCGGGACGGCTGGTAGGAGCTGGATGCAAGTAGCCGAGGATAGACAGGATTGGCGAGCGTTTGGTTAGGCCTATGTTTAGAAGTGGACTGCGACGGGCTGATGATGATAGTTGACTTCAAAGAAAAATAATAAAAATATACTAATTACCTATTTACACACAGTTAAACATATAAAAAACTTTCCGCCCGTGACTCCGTCCGTGTAGAGTTTGAGAAAATTACTTATGTAAGAACTAAAGTACAAAATGTTTGGGTAAACCACGTAACATATACCTTCTTATCCATCAATATACCAACTATGAAATCTGAGAAAGAGCACATTGACCGAAAAACTATAAGAACCAATAAGAAATAGGGGTTGATCCTAAATAAATTGTTTAGTTTTGTTCTGTCGAGTTCCGAAACTAATAATATTATGTAAGCAGACGCCATACGTTCCAGGCCTTTATGGGGCGATATAGTTTATGGTTTTTTTAAGGTTCCGTATCCAAAGGGTGAAAACGGGACCCTCTTACTAAGAACTTGCTGTCTGTCCGTCTGTTTATCACTAGGATATTTATATCCATTAGTTATGTACCACCGCAATCTTATGGGTGAGAGCCGTTCGCTTACGGGTGAGAGCCATCCGCTCCCCGCAAGTCTGGTGACGATGACAAGGCTTCTCCAAGCCATTATCGTATGTCAGTTAGTTACAGTAGTGTTTATAAGAACAACAATAGTTATACAGTTTAAAGTTACAATAAATACTACCTGTAACCAAAATAAATGAAAGTGTAACTATACACCGTGAAATAGTGGTTGTTTTCCCGCAGTAAAATGTTTCTATCTTAGTAGTACAAAAGATGTGTGCAGTTATTTTTTGGTAAAATCAATAAATGCCGGTTTTACGAAAGGTTTAACCGTAACTCGAAAGCACGTTCGAACCGCTTTTTTAGCTTTAGGCATCGATTTCATGCGGCAAGGAGTACCTGAATATGTCACATCTTCAAAAACAACGATAGCTTCTCTCGTTTTCGAGTTGGAAAATGATTATACTGAAAAATCGAAAAAAAAAATTTTTTTTTCTAGGAATAATTTGCATGATTCGATAGTATTACTAAAGGCAAATCGTTCTGCCACGGGAAAACAACCACTAAAATTTCACGTTGTACAAGGGGTGTACTACTAACTAACTAAGTATAACTAGCTGTGCAAGCGACTTCGTCCGCGTTTTGCCCCTGCTATTTACACATTTCCTTCTGTTTCTTCGCTCCTATACTCGCAGATGATGTTGTATATTAGAAAACTGAAATTGTCCGGGATATTTACCACGGCACTCGGCACTGTTGCAAGCGCCATGATGATCACGGGTGAACTGACAATTGCAACAGAACCGAAATATTGGGAGCTCATTAAAACAAAACAACATGGTAAATATCCCGGACAATTTCAGTTTTCTAATGTGTGTAACCATGACAGTTTAAAATTACATATGTTGTAAAATAGCCTAAAGAATTTTGATACATGGTCTATCCAACGCAATTTGCGCTTTCAAACAAACAAACTCTTCAGATTTATAATATTAGTATAGATTGAACCCTTCTTGTACGGGGCTGAATCGTAATTGACCGATTTTTTTGTATTTATTAGTGTTGTTTGAGTATCGATAGTTTTCTTTGCGTCCTTTCGTTTCCTTATATATACGACTAATGACTTTTGATATGTGAATATTGTGAACATAATTTGTTTGCGCAATACGATAAAGTAAATAAGTATCATACGATATTACAGAGTTTTCTCAGAGTTCATAGCTTTGAATATAAATTTATTGTACATTCCAAATACATTTAATCATCAATACATTTCATCTCCCTCCACCAGATAGTAAGTGGCCGTGAGGTCTAAATATGAGGTCAAAAGGCACATCATCAGCTCATATTCGTCCCCACTGCTGGGACACGAGCCTGCCCTAAACTAGGGTGATAAGGCTTTAGTCGACCACACTAGCCAAGTGCGGGTTGGTCGACTACACAACCTTAGAATTTCTTTGTAGGTGTGGAGGTTTTCTCACGATGTTTTTCTTCACCGTCGTAGCGTCGAAAAGCCCGTTAGACCCTATTGAGCTATTCAACTTTACCCTCAAGGCCTGCTTAGATGCCGTTTTAGGCCCCTCCTGATGAGCCCATGATTATTAGACCTGCATCCCAGTAAGAAGGACAGACCAAAAATGGTTTCTCACCACCATCCATGGCTCTCCTCACTTCATGTCCCGCGTGTCCCGACTCCTGCACACAAACTGAGCTGATGGGCGCGTCAACAAGCGCGGTAGGGGTGGCAGAAAACTGGGCCTAACTCACTTAAAGTAGTAAATAAATAAATAAAAATAAATATTACACAACATCACATAACCACATCGATCTGATCCCGTGGTAAGTAGCTTTAGCACTTGTGTTACGGAAATCAGAAACAAATGTGGATACACAAATACACTTAAATATATTTAATAACACACCCAGACATGGAACAAACACCGATGTTCGTGACACAAATATTTGTCCCGAGTGGGAATCGAACCCACGACTCTTGGAACCTTAGGTAGTGAACCTGGGTCACTAACCACTGTTCCACCGAGCCAGTCAAAGTGTTTTGTCATCGACACGAAAAGAAGAAGAAGTAAGAAGGGTATATCATGTCAAAGCCGATAGATTTCGATCAACACATCACTAGTGTTTATCCCCTTGCCAGCACTTTTCGGTCGGGTTTTTATTGCAAAAGAATAGTTTAGGGCCGAGCTAGTTAAATTTTTAGTACGGCTTGTGAGAAAAAAAGGAAGTTTCTGTAAGCGAAAGTAGTGATTTTGCATAGACAGTGTTTTATGAGGTCATCTTGAACATCCTCTTTATTGAACGATCAAATTAACTATACTTGTTATTTAAATATGGTTACTAGTACAGTGTAATTTACACTCTACAATCTTTCAGTGTAGTCACACGTTCAACATTAATCTGAGAAATTA